>CM069140.1:75432678-75450178 GCA_035221665.1 Okamejei kenojei | reverse complement strand
GGGGCTAGGAGGGAGAGATAGATCAGCCAACAATTGAATGGCGGAGTGGACTTGATGAGCTGAATGGCCTGATCCTCCTCCTATCACTTTTGAACCTTTATTGCATAAAATGATGTGAGGCATAGAGAGGGTAGACAGTCAGAGCCTTCTATGGCCTGGGTGGAAAAATCAGACCAGAGGCCGGAGCTCTCAGAGCCGAGGAGTGTTTACACACGGAGGGTGGAGGGTTCCTGAATGCCCCTGTATCCGTACACATCCCAAAGACGCGTGGGTTTGTTGGTTAAGTGGCCTCTATAGATTGCCCCCTAGTGTGTAGGGAGTGGATGATAAGCCACTCTAAGAAACATAGAAACATAGAAACATAGAAAAATAGGTGCAGGAGTAGTCCATTCGGCCCTTCGAGCCTGCACCGCCATTCAATATGATCACGGCTGATCATCCAACGCAGTATCCCGTACCTGCCTTCTCTCCATACCCTCTGATCCCTTTAGCCATAAGAGCCACATCCAACTCCCTCTTAAATATAGCCAATGAACTGGCCTCAACGACCTTCTGTGGCAGAGAATTCCAGAGACTCACCACTCTCTGTGTAAAGAATGTTTTCCTCATCTCGGTCCTAAAGGAGTTCCCCCTGATCCTTAGACTGTGACCCCTTGTTCTGGACCTCCCCAACATCGGGAACAATCTTCCTGCATCTAGCCTGTCCAACCCCTTAAGAATTTTGTAAGTTTCTATAAGATCCCCCCTCAATCTTCTAAATTCCAGGCACAGAGTAAAATGTGGATGCATCTACCGCTGCAGTTGGACAGGTACATGGATAGGGCGGGCTTGGAGGGATATGGACCAAGCGCAGGC
The DNA here is from genome assembly GCA_035221665.1 of Okamejei kenojei. Lineage (NCBI taxonomy): Eukaryota > Metazoa > Chordata > Chondrichthyes > Rajiformes > Rajidae > Okamejei > Okamejei kenojei. Next base: position 75,449,323 of record CM069140.1, on the reverse strand, counting down.
GGGTGGGACTAGTGTAGCTGGGCCATTGTTGGCCGGTGCGGGCAAGTTGGGCCGAAGGGCCTGTTTCCACACTGTATCACTCTGTGACTCCGACTCTATCTTAAGGCATTTTATATACACACGGGCTACACAACAGCAACTCTGATTGCAAATCTAATAACTTCTCAAGGGTCTGGGGAGAACTACCAGGATGGAAAATGTATTAGGTGATGGACCTTGAAATACTGGATGTGTTTAGATTTAATTTTCTAAGAGGTTGTTTATCATCTTCAGTCTTAAGCTTGCCTGTGTCTGTGCAACTAATCTGGTCCCACATCGAGACTGAAAGACATATTGTTCTGCCCTATTTGTGGGGAATTAGTGTGTTGATTTAAAATGAAAGAGCTGAGAATATTTTGTTTTATTAAAAACAGAAATGAAATAGAAATTTGCAACTCAGTAAGCCCTCAACACGCCAGTTGCCATGGGATACTGGGACAACAGACAATAGACAACAGACAATAGGTGCAGGAGTAGGCCATTCGGCCCTTCGAGCCAGCACCGCCATACACTATGATCATGGCTGATCATCCCCAATCAGTACCCCGTTCCAGCCTTCTCCCCATATCCCCTGACTCCGCTATCTTTAAGAGCAATATCTAACTCTCTCTTGAAAGCATCCCGAGAATTGGCCTCCACTGCCTTCTGAGGCAGAGAATTCCACAGATCACAACTCTCTGTGTGAAAAAGTGTTTCCTCGTCTCTTAAGAATAAATGGCTTACCCCTTATTCTTAAACTGTGGCCCCTGGTTCTGGACTCCCCCAACATCGGGAACATGTTTAAGAAGGAACTGCAGATGCTGGAAAATCGAACGTAGACAAAAATGTTGGAGAAACTCAGCGGGAGAGGGAGCATCTATGGAGCAAAGGAAATAGGCAACGTTTTGGGTCGAAACTCTTCTTCAGACATGTTTCCTGCCTCTAGCGTGTCCAATCCCTTAATAATCTTATATGTTTCAATAAGATCCCCTCTCATCCTAAATTCCAGTGTATACAAGCCCAGTCGCTCCATTCTTTCATCATATGACAGTCCCGCTATCCTCGCAATTAACCTCGTGAACCTACGTTGCACTCCTTCAATAGCAAGAATGTCCTCCCTCAAATTTGGAGACCAAAACGGACATAATACTCCAGGTGTGGTCTCACCAAGGATCTGTACAACTGCAGAAGGACCTCTTTGCTCCTATACTCCTCATGTTATGAAGGCCAACATGCCATTAACTTTCTTCACTGCCTGCTGTACCTGCATGCTTACTTTCAGTGACTGATGAACAAGGACCCCCCAGATCCCGTTGTACTTCCCCTTTTCAGACCATTCAGATAACAATCTGCCTTCCAGTTCTTGCCACTAAAGTGGATAACCTCACATTTATCCACATTAAACTGCATCTGCCATGCATCTGCCCACTCCCCAATCTGTCCAAGGCACCCTGCATCCTCATAGCATCCTCCTCACAGTTCACTCTGCCACCCAGCTTTGTGGCATCTACAAATTTACTAATGTTACTTTGAATCCCTTCATCTAAAACATTCATGTATATTGTAAATAGCTGCGGTCCCAGCACCGAGCCTTGCGGCACCCCACTAGTCACTGCCTGCCATTCTGAAAGGGACCCGTTAATCCCTACTCTTTGTTTCCTGTCTGCCAACCAATTTCCTATCTATGTCAGTACCCTACCCCTAATACCATGTGCTCTAATTTTGCCCACTAATCTCCTACGTGGGACCTATGTGAGATAGAATCGTATAGCCAGGCAGAAGGGTCTCGGCCCGAAACGTCACCTATTCCTTTTCTCCAGAGATGCTGTCTGGCCCGCTGAGTTACTCCAGGTTTTTGTGTCGACATTGAATCCCTTAAAACAGGCAAGTTCTAGTCATGAATAGAGTTATTGAGGTGTACAAACAGGAAACAGGCCCTTCGGCCAATTTTGCTCACAGCGACTAACATGCCCCATCTACACCAGCCCCACCTGCCTGCATTCGGCCCATATCCCTCTAAACCTGTCCTATCCATGTACCTGCATAATTGTAACTTAAACGTTGCAATAATACCTGCCTCAACTACCTCCTCCGGCAGCTCGTTCCATACACCCATAAAAAATTACCTTTCAGGTTCCTTCTGAATCTTTCCCCCCTCACCTTAAACCTTTGTCCTCTGGTCCTCGATTCCCCGATTCTGGCCAAGAGACTCTGTGCGTCTACCTGATCTATTCCTCTCATGATTTAGCACACAAAAGATCTTTGAAGGAGTTACGCTCCACACCACTTTTTTTCCATAAACCTGCATATTTATTTTCCTCTTTTAAGAACAGGTTCCCTGTGGAAAGTTACTTTAGAATTTAATTTCCTCTGCTCATTCAATCAGTTCATTTCAAACTGCAACACTGCGTGAAAAAGATTCTAACGTAGAATGTCAGGTAGAATTCACTTCACAACAGCAGCTAACCAGTGGCGGCCTTTAAGGACCTTCGGGCATTGAGGTGGCACGGTGGCGCAGCGGTAGAGTTGCCGACTCACAGCGCCAGAGTCCATCGTTCGATCCTGACTACGGGTGCTGTCTGTACGGAGTTTGCACGTTCTCCCCGTGACCTGCGTGAGTTTTCTCCTGGTGCTCCGGTGTCCTCCCGCACTCCAAAGATGTGCGGATTTGCAGGTCAATTGGCTTCAGAAGAATTGTAAATTGGACCTCGTTTGTGTGGGGGATAGCGTTAGTGTGCGGGCGCCGCTGGTCGGTGCGGACACGGTGGGCCTCAGTATCTCTAAACTAAGCATGGACCATTACAGCACGGGAACAGGCCCTTTTACCCACAATGCAACGCAAGATGGGCCATTCCCATCAAACATCCTACAGCGAGCAAGATAGTCCACTCGACGAAAAAGACACAGTACGGTCATGGGCAGATTGATGGGTAATTTTCGGCCCCATTTCCGTAACCGGCTTCCGTCTCCGCACCAGAGATCCCGCCATAGCGGAGCAAAGATACCAGTGCGGAGACGGAAGCCGGTTACGGAAACATCCTCGTAAAAATAAAAGTTCTTTGGTAAAAATCTTCTCCTCATTTTCAGAATTATAATTTATTAACACAAACGGTTCCCCCGCAACGCTGATTACACTGCGAGTCGGGTCGGGTCGGGTCGGGTCGGGTCGGGTCGGGTCGGGTCGGGTTACTGAAATGGATGAAATATATTCTGTGGTGCTGCAGCAAGCAAGAATATCTGGGACACGTGACAATAAAACTCTCTTGACTCTTGACTCCTGAGATGCTGTTTTAAAACCGAAGGTAGACACAAAATGCTGGGGTAACTGAGCAGGACAGGCAGCATCTCTGGAGAGAAGGAATTGGGTGAAGTTTTTGGTCAAGACCCTTCTTCAGTCTGAAGAAAGTTCTCGACCCGAAATGTCGCCCATTCCTTCTCTCCAGAGATGCTGCCTGTCCCGCTGAGTTACTCCAACGTTTTGTGTCTACCTTTGGTTCTAACCATTAAGTACCTCTCCACCACAATCCCATTTACCAGTGGCAGTGGGTAAATTCATCAGTTCATAAGATCGAAGAGCAGCATCAGGCCATTCGGCCCATCAAGTCCACTCCACTATTCAATCATGGTTGACCTATCACACCTTATCACACCCTCTCAACCCCATTCTCCTGTCTTCTCCCCATGTCTCCTGACACCCGTACCAATCAAGAATCTACCAATCTCTGCCTTAAAAACATCCATTGACTTGGCATCCACAGCCTTCTGTGGCAATGTTCCACAAATTGGTAGGGAATTGAGGAATGCTGTGGAACAGAGGGATCTAGGAATAACTGTGCATAGTTCCCTGAAGGTGGAATCGCATGTAGATAGGGTGGTAAAGAAAGCCTTTGGTGTGCTGGCCTTTATAAATCAGAGCATTGAATATAGGAGTAGGGAAGTAATGTTAAAATTGTACAAGGCATTGGTAAGACCAATTCTGGAGTATGGTGTACAATTTTGGTTGCCTAATTATAGGAAGGATGTCAACAAAATAGAGAGAGTACAGAGGAGATTTACTAGAATGTTGCCAGGGTTCCAGCAACTATGTTATAGAGAAAGGTTGAACAAGTTAGGTCTTTATTCTTTGGAGCGCAGAAGGTTAAGGGGGGACTTGATTGAGGTCTTTAAAATGATGAAAGGGATAGACAGAGTTGACGTGGATACGTTTTTCCCATTGAGGGTAGGGAAGATTCAAACAAGAGGGCATGACATGAGAATTAAGGGACAGAGGTTTAGGGGTAACGTGAGGGGGAACTTCTTTACTCAGAGTGGCTGTGTGGAATGAGCTTCCAGCAGAAGTGGTGGAGGCAGGATCGATTTTAACATTTAAAAGTAAAGTGGATAGGTATATGGACGCGAAGGGAATGGAGGGGTATGGTCTGCGTGCAGGTAGATGGGACTAGGGGAAAACAAATGGTCGGCACGGACTGGAAGGGCCGAGAGGGCCTGTTTCCGTGCTGTAATTGTTATATGGTTATATGGTTAAATTCACCACCATCTGACGAAAGAAAAGGGATCCCAGCCTTCATAAAAAGGGGTGTAAAGAAGAAAAGAAAGGGCATCATGTTGATCCTGTATAGAAGCCCAGTCCAGTTAGCTCAGATCACCACATCTTAATGAAGGTCTTAAGGGGCTGGCCCACTTGGGCGACCTAATCCGCGCGTTCTGGTGCGTTTGCCCTCGACTCATACTCGCAGTGTGGTCGACACTAAGTCGTAGGAGATCTTTGTAACTCTCCTTCATGCTCAAGAGTAGTCCCCGTGTACTCGAGGCCTCGCAGCGTTTTTTTCAACACGTTGAAAATTGCCCGCATGTAAAAAAAGGTCGCCATGACTTTTTTTGGTCGTAGTAGGTCGGCATGTTTGTCGTAGGTAATCGGGGGTAGTCGAAGGTGGTCGTAGAGAGTCTTCATCATGGTCGAAGGGAGGTCGAAGGCGATCGAAGCTGGTCGTCTTTACTCTCCACTATTCGAAGTCCAGTTTTCCCGAAGTTAGTCGTAGCTGGTCTTCTAAAACATGGTCGAAGGAGGTCTTCAACGTGATGCTTTTTCAAACTCTCCTAAACTCTTCTAAACTCGCCAATTAGGTCGCCCAAGTGGGACAGGCCCTTTAGTTCGAAAACAATCGACTAAAATTATGAGCGTTTGACGGCACTGGGCCTGCAGTCGCTGGAGTTTAGATGAACGAGGGGGGACCTCATTGAAACGTACCAAATAGTGAAAGACCTGGATAGAGTGGATGAGGAGAGAATGTTTCCACTCGTGGGAGAGTGTAGGACCAGAGGCCACAGCCTCAGAATAAAAGGACTTACCTTAAGAAAGGAGATGAGGAGGAATTTCTTCAGTCAGAGGGTGGTGAATCTGTGGAATTTATTGCCACAGACGGCTGCGGAGGACAAATCAATGCACCTATTCTCTATGTTCCTATGTTTCTAAAAACAGCCCCAGCTGAGCTGCAGTGTGTGCTGCGTGTTCTACAGTATTAATGTCAAGGATCAGACTGCGCCTTTGATCAGCGCTTGAAGTCTTCTCTCTGCCTCGAATACCATCGGCACGCCATCGCTACCTTCAATCGAGAGCAGCCCCCCCCCCCCCCCCTGCTTTTGCCTTTGACAAGAGGCTCAGTCGCCAGAAGGTACAAAGTGTTTCCCACTTTTTTTTCCCCGGAAACAGAACGTCTTCATCACACACTGTCGTTTCCCTTTTTAATTGGGCAGCGTGTCGGAGGTATTGTTGCCGGCGACTAGAAACGGGGCGGTAATTGAAGGGTTCGCTTGTAGCAACGAAGGAGATCGAGACTGGAAGACTTTGATCCAGCTAGCTCGTCCCTTTCTCAACTGCCAGCCCAATGGTAATGAGACACGCCGCGCTCCCTTTCAGCTTTACCGAGCCCTGTACGCGTAAGCGAGGGAATCAAAAGCGGGCGAATGTTCCTTTGTAAAAAACAAAATCTCGCTTGCAACAGCTGGGTGGCGCGGCAACGCAGCGGGCAGAGCTGCAGCCTCACGGCGCCAGAGGCCCCGGGTGTTGTCTGCGTGTGTGGAGTTTGCACGTTTTCTCCTCGATATTCGGATCGTTCACCGCGCATCCACGCACCGCCCCTCTTGAGAAGAATGAGGGCCCGCCCAAGCTGGCCACCCGCGAGTCACGGCGCCAGGCAGAAGAGGGCTCTGCCTGAGCCGGCTGCCTCCCCCTTTTCCGGGGTTACGTCCGCGCCCGGGTGGTGCTAGAGAAGGGCTACGCGCTGTCCGCGGGCGTCCCCGGGGGATTTCCGGGACCACTGGGCACCGCGGGGGGGTGGGGGGGGGGGGGGGGGGGGTGGTGCATCCTTGACGAGGATTGTAACATAGTTGATAAATGTTTGTTTAAGAAGGAACTGCAGATGCTGGAAAATCGAAGGTAGACAAAAGTGCTGGAGAAACTCAGTGGGTGAGGCAGCATCTATGGAGCGAAGGAGATAGGCCACGTCTACCTTGTATAAAAGTTTATCGTTTGTCAAGCACTATGGTTTTGGGCTCTCTTTTGTACTGTATACATTGCAGTCCCTGTTTTACAGCACTGTATATATTACTTTAATATTTGAATATATATTTTTGATAATAAAAAATAAAAATCTTGAGAAGATTGGGGGGGGGGGGGGCATCATTGAAGTCTGGATAGAGTGGATGTGGAGAGGATGTTGTGAGAGGGCACAACCTCAGAATTAAAGGACGTGCTTTTAGGAAGGAGATGAGGAGGAATTTATTTCGTCAAAGGGCGGTTGAATCTGTGGAATTCTTTGCCACAGAAGGCTGTGGAGGCAAAGCCAGTGGATATTTTTAACACAGAGATAGATAGATTCTTGATTAGTACGGGTGTCAGAGGTTATGGGGAGAAGGGTTCGGAGGAAGAGATAGACCAGCCATGATTGAATGGCGGAGTAGACTCGTTAGGCGGATTGGCCTAATTCTACTACTATCACTTATGATCTTATGATCATTTGATCTCCCCGTGACCCGCGTGGGTTTTCTCCGAGATCTCCGGTTTCCTCCCACACTCCAAACACGTACAGGCTTGCAGTTTAACTGGCTTGGTATAAAATGCAAAAAGGTCGAAGGGCTTGTTTACGCACTGTCTCTCTAAATTAAATATAAACCTCACAGAAAGTGTGAAAACGCTCACCTCCAGATTCAGGGACTGTTTCTCCCCGGCTGTTATCAGGCAACTGGACCATCCTACCAACAACTGGAGAGCGGTCTTGACCTCTTTGCCGTCGACCTCTTTGAAGACCCTCGGTCTATTTTTGCACTAATCATTATTCCCTGTGTCACGTATCTGTACACGGTGGATGGCTCGATTGTAATCGTGTAAATGTATTTCCGCTCGCTGGTTAGCAGGCAACAATGGCTTGTCACTGTACCTCAGCACACGTGACAATAAACTAAACTGAGCTAAAGTAAGGAGGCAGATAGTTCCAGACATTGGGTTGCAGAAGACAAAAACAAGATGGCGGCTCTGGGTACCTCCGCGCCACAATGGACGAACCGTGGGTTGAAGACATTCAAAAGCTCCAGGTTCGAGTCCCGGCAGAGTCGCGAACGTTAGGGGCGCAGCGGTGCAGTTGAAGCTGTAGAGTTGCCGCCTTACAGCGCCAGGGCTCCGGGTACCAACCTGACTACGGGCGCTGTCTGTACGGAGTTTGTACGTTCTCCCCGTGACGTTGCGTGGCTTTTCTCCGCGATCTCTGGTTTCTTCCCGCACTCCAAAGTCGTGCAGCGGGTTTGTGGCCTAACTGGCTTCGGTAAAACTGTAAATTGTCCCCAGTGTGTGTAGGACAGTAAATAGCCCCTAGTGTGCGGGGATGGCTGGGCGGCCTGGACTCGGTGGGCCGAAGGGCCTGTTTCCAGGCTGTATCTCTAAAACTAAAACTATAAAGAGCATAACAAGAGGCAAGTATTTGTGTGGCTATGAGCATCAGACTTCTGTGAGAGCGTTTCATCAGGTTTGTTTGTTTGTAAGGGGGAAGGCTGCTAGGTCTTGTTCCCCCGCACAGTGCCCCAGGCCAGCTAAACCAACACACACCACGCACTTAATAAAAACCTGCCAATCGCGTTGAGAATACGTCAGCCTGCTCCGCAAACTTGAGAACATGTACCCGCAGCTTTAAGATGCGCCATGATGCGTCTGTGTCACACATTGCTCCCCGATTTAAGTAAGTAATTTTATAAGTAAGTAAGTAAGTAAGTTTATTGGCCAAGTATTCACATACAAGGAATTTGCCTTGGTGCTCCACCCACAAGTAACAACATGACATAAAGTGACAGCTACGAATGACTCAGAAAACACTAAACATTAATAATATTAAGACATTAATGATAAAACACCATTGATCAAGCATGTGAACCAACAAAATACCAGATCAAAGGAAGGCTACAGATTTTTGGCTGTTGAGTAGGGCAACTACTCGTGGATAAAAACTGTTTTTAGAGGATGAGGCGACCGGGAAGTCCCAACGAGGGAGGCAGAGGAAGAAAACGGGGGAGGGAAAGGAGACCGAGAGCAGAGAAGAGGCCGAGGGGCTCCGGCCCCAGGACATCGGGAGCAGCGCAGTGGTTGAGGGGCTCCAGCCCCTGGAGACAGGAATCATCACAACGGCAAGTGGACCCCATCTCCAGGGGACTGGGAGCAGTACAACAGCTGATGGGCCCCAGCTCCGGGCAACCGGGAGCAGCGCAGAGGCCATTGGGCCCCAGCTACAGAAGACAAAGGAAGTGGCATGCCCAAAAGGGGGTGGAACAAGAAGGCCCCTCCCAACGACACCTTTGGTTACGCCACCTGATACTCACCTCACCGCTGGATTCCTGAGCCCAGGAAAGCTGAGGCAATTCACCGAAGCGGTGGGAATGAGGGGACATGGAAATGGTCAGTGACTCTAAAGACAATGGAGCTCAAAACTGGCATCTTTAAACGTGCGCAGTATAAAGAGCACTGCGCGATGTGTTAATGCCTTACAGTACCTGGCCAAGGTCAAGGCAGATGTGACTTTTCTTCAGGAGTGCGGGCTGCCACACCTCCGCTGCTATCGGAGGTGGTCGCGATGGTGGCCCCACGGACTGTCTGTGTGGTCGGGGGGAAATGACTGTCGTGCTTCCGGCCTGGGGATTTTGCTGCGGGGAGGGAACTTCACCATCACTGAGGTCAAGGAAGTGGTTGGAGGGTGTCTCCTCGTGGTGGATGTTATGTACCGTGGCTCTCCGCACCGGCTGATAAATGTGTATGCCTCACCCACGCAGAGCGAGCGGCTGGCCGTTCTCCAGCAGCTCCCAGTGCTGCTGTCCACGTCCCGGCAGCTCGTTCTGGCCGGTGACTTCAACTGCATCATTGATGCGGCTGGACGATCCGGCAGTGCCGACAGCAGACTGGACAGCACGTCCAAGTTCCTGATGGAGATGGTAAAAGACGCAAAGCTGCGTGACGCCTTCAGCGACCCTGCAGGCGGGTCCCAGCCGCAGTTCACTTGGTCGAGATCGGACGGTTTAGCCCGATCTCGGATAGACTTCGTCTTCACAACGAAGGCCGTCACGGTGAGACACACTGACCTCACGCCAGTGTTCTTCTCCGACCACTGCCTCCTTCAGGCTTCCTGTCACCTACGGGAGGACCGGAAGGCAGGCAGAGGGACGTGGAAGTTAAACACGAAACTGTTGACCCCAGAGAATGTCGAGGAGCTAAAGAGGGACTACGCATGTTGGAGAACGGTGAGGCCCCTCTTTGACTCCCCCACACTCTGGTGGGAAGCAACCAAGGAGAACATTAAGAGGTTCTTCATAATTAAAGGGGTTCAGAGAGCAAGACAGAGTCAGAGGGAATTGTGCCAACTCCAGACAGATTTGCAACAACTCCAGACAGATTTGCAGCAACTGCTCCTTCTGCAGTCGAGCGGGGTGGATGTGAGGGAGGAAATTAGAGAGTTGAAGGACCGGCAAGCTCGGCTCTTCACCTCTGAATCCTCCAAGATCATCTTCCGATCCAGGGTCCGCCATGTGGAGCAGGATGAGACGTGCTCACGTTTCTTCTTCCATAAGGTTCACAGGAGGAGCTCTGTGATGAACAGCCTTAGGGAGGAGGACGGCACGGTAGCATCCTCACAGACAGACATGTTGAGGATCTGCAAATCCTTTTACACAGATTTGTATGACCAAAAGACCACAGACAGTACCTCCTCCCAGAACCTCCTGTCCTCAATCACGGAGGTCTTGGAGGACAGCAAGCGGGAGAGTCTGGACCAACCACTGACCCTAGAGGAGCTGACTGGCTCCATCCGTTCCTTTGACTCGAATAAAACTCCCGGAAGCGATGGCTTACCGGCCGAGTTGTATTTGGCTCTGTGGGACTGGATGGGCCCGGACCTGCTAGAAGTGTACAACGACATGCTTCTAGCGGTAGCATGTCAGACTCCATGAGGAAGGGCAACATCTCCCTAATCTACAAGCAGTAGGGGGAGATGAAGGACATAAAGAATTAAAGACCCATAACACTCTTGAATGTAGACTACAAGATCCTGTCCAAGGCCATCGCCAACCGGGTCAAGTCTGCTCTGGGACAGGTGATCCACCCGGACCAAACCTGTGCTGTACCTGGCAGGAAAATCTCAGACAGCCTAGCGCTGCTGAGGAGATATCATCGCCTACGTGCAGGACAGACGGGTGGATGCCTGCCTAGTCAGCTTGGACCAGGAGAAGGCCTTCGACAGGATTTCGCACACGTGCATGAGGGACGTGCTCTCCAAAATGGGTTTTGGGGAGGGAATCAGGAATTGGATCAAACTGCTCTACACCAACATCCGCAGTGCAGTCCAATTCAATGGGTGGGAATCAGACAGTTTCCCGGTAAGGTCTGGAGTTCAGGCAGGGTTTGCCCTCTCTCTCCTGTCTTGTTTGTCTGCTGTATTGAACCTTTTGCTGAATCCATCAGGAAGGATGCGGAGCATAAGAGGAGTGACATTGCCAGGCAGTGGGGGCATTCAAGTAAAGACCTCCCTGTACATGGACGATGTCGCTGTCTTCTGCTCGGATCCAGGGTCGGTTCGCAGACTGATTAGTATCTGCGACCAGTTTTGAGTCGGCCACGGGAGCCAGGGTGAACCGCAGGAAGAGCGAGGCCATGCTCTTTGGCAACTGGCCCGACAGATCTTCCGTCCCCTTCACCATCAAGCCTGACTTCTTGAAGGTGCTGGGGATCTGGTTCGGGGGGGATGAGGCATGTAACAAAAATTGGCTGGAGCGGATAGCCAGGGTGGGGAGGAAGCTGGAGCTGTGGAGGCAACGCTCCCTCTCCATAACGGGAAAGAATTTGGTCATCAGGTGTGAGGTGCTCTCGGGGCTGCTGTACTTGGCACAAGTGTGGCCTGTCCCTCCCTCCTACGCCACAGGGATCACCTGGGCCATCTTCCAGTTCATCTGGGGGTCGAGGATGGACCGGGTGCGACGGGCCACAATGTACAAGTCGGCAGAAAACGGGGGGTAAAAGCGTGCCCAACGTCGCCCTCACCCTGATGGCCACCTTCGTGTGTGGCTGCATCAGGCGGAGTGTAGAGCCAAGGCACGTGGGCACCAAGTGTCACTACCTGCTGAGGTTTCTACCTGTCCCCGGTGTTGAGAAGGATGGGCCTGGCGCAGGTGCCACGCAATGTGCCAGTCAGCTGGACATTGCCGCCCCATCTGTCGTCGGTGGAAGGGTTCTTCCGGAACAACACCTTTGACCACATGTCCATCGGGCAGTGGTCAGCACAGAATGTCCTGCAGGCACTGCAGGGAAAGGACTCTATGGACCCGGTGGCGTGGTTCCCTGAGCAGACTGCCCAGCTCGTCTGGCAAAAATGCCTCATCGCCAGAACTCACCAACAAGCACCAAAGCCTGGCTTGGCTGGCGGTGAGGGGAGCCCTCCCAGTCAGATCCTTCCTGCACCGTCGGAACCTCACTACCAGCGCACGCTGCCCTCGGGACGGCTGCTATGGTGAGGAGACGGTTGCCCACCTCTTCACAGAGTGTGGGTTTGCTAAAAGAGTCTGGAGAAAAATGCAAGGGTCCCTGGTACGCTTTATCCCGAACAGCTCCGTCACAGAGGACTCTGTGATTTACGGACTGTTCCCAGGGACACATTCAGAGACTGACATCGAGTGCTGCTGGAGGGTTCATCGGTAAAAACTCGGTATGTACGTCGGGGAAGACGCAGACTGCAGGAGTACGTTGGTCTCGGTGGGGGAGGGCCACAGTCTAACGCCCTTCCGCTGCTGGACATGGGGGGTACGGTATGGTGGAGACGCCCCTCAATATAAGGGAAGGTATCCCACGCCACTGTGGCACGAGTGGGGGACTGATTTGTGGAAATTTGGGGGAAAGAAATGTCTAAACTGTATTGATCTATTGTACAGCCTCCGAAAATGTCGGATGGATTTTCCGCAAGGTTAATGTATTGTGTATATTTATCATTCGAATAAAGTATATTTTGAAATTTAAAAAAAGTTTTTATGTCCGGCTGTGGCAGCTTTGACAGTTCGGAGTCGCCTTCCAGAGGGAAGTGATTCAAAGAGTTTGTGGCCAGGGTGAGAGGGGTCAGAGATGATCTTGCCCGCTCGCTTCCTGGCCCTTGCAGTGTACAGTTCATCAATGGAGGGAAGGTTGCAGCCAATAACCTTCTCTGCTGATCGGACGATTCGCTGCAGCCTCCGGGTGTCGTGCTTGGTGGCTGAGCCAAACCAGACCATGATGGAGAAGGTGAGGACAGACTCTACGATGGCCGTGTAGAATTGGACCATCATAGCCTGTGGCAGATTGTGTGCTCTGAACTCCTCCTCATTCTGTTAGCAGGAACACACAGTTCCCAAGTATAGTGACATGCAAGATGTTCTGGGAGCTGAATTGGGCCATTTGCCTTGTCAAGTCTACTCCAGCGACAGACACAAAAAGTCGGAGTAGCTCAGTGGGACAGGCAGCATCTCTGGAGAGAAGGAATGGGTGACGTTTCGGGTCGCAGGGTCTCGATCCGAAACGTCACCCACTCCTTCTCTCCAGAGATGTTGCCTGTCCCGCTGAGATACTCCAGCGCACTGTGGCTAGATTCGGTTTAAAGCGGCATCTGCACTTCCTTCCTACACAAGTCTACTGCGCCATTCAGTCATGGCTGATCGTTAAGAACTTATGAACTAAGTTGGGAGGCATTTTATCGGGAAGCATCACAGCCTGGTTTGGGAGCAGCTCCGTCCAAGACCGCGAGAAATTGCAGCAAACTGTGGACGCAGCCCAGACCCTCACACAATCCAAACTCCCTTCCATTGACTCCATCTACACCTCACGCTGACTCGGCAAGGCCAGCGGAATAATCGAGGACCAGTCCGTACCCTGGCAACTCCCTCGTCTCCCCTCTCCCATCGGCCTGTTCCTTGATTATGCTGCTGTCCTTGCCTAGGCAGGGTGAAGTGCAGATGGAGTCAATGGAAGGGAGGAGGACACAAACTGCTGGAGTAACTCAACGTGTCAATCAGCCTCTCTGGAAGAAAACGATACGTGACCTCCAGATTCAGGGACAGTTTCTTCCCGGCTGTTATCAGGCAACTGAACCATCCTACCACAACCAGAGAGCGGTGCTGAACTACTATCTACCTCGTTGGAGACCCTCGGACTATCCTTGACCGGACTTTGCTGGCTTTACCTTGCACTAAATGTTATTCCCTTATCAAGCATCCATACACTGTAAATGGATCGATTGTAATCATGTATTATCATTTTTAGTTCAGTTTAGAAATACAGCGCGAAACAGGCCTTTCGGCCCGTCGAGTCCACACCTCCCAGCGATCCCCACACACTTTCCTACGCACACTAGGGACAATTTACATTTATACCCAACCAATTGACCTACAAACCTGCACGTCTTTAGAGTGTGGGAGGAAACCGAAGATCTCCGAGAAAACCCACGCAGGACATTGGGAGAACGTACAAACTCCGTACAGACAGCACCCGTAGTCCGGATCAAACCCGGGTCTCTGGCGCTGCGAGGCGGCAACTCTACCGCTGCGCCACCGTGCCATCCTTTGTGCTGGCTGGATACTGTAGCATGCGACAAACTGCTTTTCACTGTATGTTTATGCAGGGACTGCAGATGCTGGTTTAAACTGAAGAGAGACACAAAAAGCTGGAGAAACTCAGCGGGACAGGCTGCATCTCTGGAGAGAAGGTTAATGGGTGACGTTTCGGGTTGATAAACGTCTGAAGAAGGGTCTCAACCCGAAACCTCACTCATTAACCTTCCCTCCCGAGATGCTGCCTGTCCCGCCCAGTTATAGTCATGGAGTGATACGGCATGGAAACAGGCCCTTCGGCCCAACTTGCCCACCCCAGTCAACATGTCCCAGCTACACTAGCCCCACCTACCTGCGCTTTGTCCATACCCCTCCAAACCTGTCCTGTCCATGTACCTGTCTAACTGTTTCTTAAATATTGGGATAGTCCCTGCCTCAACTACCTCCTCTGGCAGCTCGTTCCATACACCCACCGCCCTTTGTGTGTGAAAATTACCCCTCAGATTCCTATTAAATCGCCTTCACCTAAAACGTATGTCCTCTGGTCCTCGATTCACCTACACTGGGCAAGAGATTCTGTGCATCTACCCAATCTATTCCCCTCATGATTTTTGTGTATAGGAGCAGGGAGATTCTACTGCAGTTGTACAGGGTCTTGGTGAAACCACACCTGGAGTATTGCGTACAGTTTTGGTCTCCAAATCTGAGGAAAGACATTCTTGCCATAGAGGTACAGAGAAGGTTCACCAGACTGATTCCTGTGATGTCAGGACTTTCATATGAGGAAAGACTTGGCTTGTACTCACTTGAATTTAGAAGACTGAGGGGGGATCTTATAGAAACTTACAAAATTCTAAAAGGGTTGGACAGGTTAGATGCAGGAAGATTGTTCCCGATGTTGGGGAGGTCCAGAACAAGGGGTCACAGTCTAAGGATAAGGGGGAATTCCTTTAGGACCGAGAAAAGGAAAAGAAAATTCACACAGAAAGTGGTGAGTCTCTGGAATTCTCTGCCACAGAAGGTAGTTGAGGCCAGTTCAATGGCTATATTTAAGAGGGAGTTAGATGTGGCCCTTGTGGCTAAAGGGATCAGGGGGTATGGAGAGAAGGCAGGTACAGGATACTGAGTTGGATGATCAGCCATGATCATATTGAATGGCGGAGCTGGCTCGAAGGGGTTGGACAGGCTAGATGCAGGAAGATTGTTCCCGATGTTGGGGAAGTCCAGGACAAGGGGTCACAGCTTAAGGATAAGGGGGAAATCCTTTAAGACCGAGATGAGAAAGACTTTTTTCACACAGAGAGTGGTGAGTCTCTGGAACTCTCTGCCACAGAGGGTAGTTGAGGCCAGTTCATTGGCTATATTTAAGAGTGAGTTGGATGTGGCCCTTGTGGCTAAGGGGATCAGAGGGTATGGAGAGAAGGCAGGTACAGGATACTGAGTTGGATGATCAGCCATGATCATATTGAATGGTGGTGCAGGCTCGAAGGGCTGAATGGCCTACTCCTGCACCTAATTTCTATGTTTCTATGTTTCTATGAAGGGCCGAATGGCCTACTCCTGCACCTATTTTCTATGTTTCTATGTTTCTATGAAATGGGGAGAAAGCAGTCATGGGTTACTGATTGTGAATGATCAGCCATGATCACAATGAATGGCAGTGCAGGCTCGAAGGGCCGAATGGTCTAATCCTGCACCTATTTTCTATGTTTCTACGTTTCTCTGATTTTATACACCAGCTTTTTGGTAACCAGGGTTTTCTCCTGCTTTTTGTGACCATCTTTAGCTTTTCACTGTACCTCGGACCTAGGCGAACGGGAGAAAGTTTAAAAGTGCTGCCGAACTTGGAGCGAGTTCCTTGCGGGGTCCCCGAGCTGCGGAAGGAAATGCAAGTCAGCCTCTGAGCTTTGAGCTCGGAGAGATGCAACTGGATGTCACCACAGGGGAAAAAAGATGGTGAGTTTTGCCTTGAAGGGGAGCTATATATAGGGTGCAGATGCAGAGAGGACGAACCTCCAGTGGCCCTCTCTGTGCACCCCCCCCCCCCCCCCCCCACCCGCCCGCAGGGCAGAAACATCCCCGGTGACAATCCTTTGCAAGACTTTGTAAAGGAGCACAAGCCTTGACGACCAGCACGGAACGAATGAATAACAAAGTGACCTTTATTTTCCTGTGATCTTTCGTGGGAGGTGATTAAAAGAATTTAATGGCCGCATTAGATCCGATCACGAGAGCTACGAGCACTACATGCATAATTGGGCGAGCTCTGCATATTTTAACAAATTAAGGCCTGTCACTTTATCATGGCTGTGTTGTTTCCCTGGAAGCCATTTTGAACGAATGACCGATTAAGTAAAGCGGGTGAAAAAGGTTCATATTCATCAACTTGTCAGCGTGATAGACTGAACAGCAAGCAGGGTTTCGTAGATCACAGATTCGGCACCAATTTATTCAATATTCTGCACTAAACAGGCAATTCATCAGGTGCGCCTGTGAGATGCAGGTCTCAGGCACACCAGACCATCAGTATAGT
>CM069140.1:75382678-75427678 GCA_035221665.1 Okamejei kenojei | reverse complement strand
AGGGGTTATGGGGAGAAGGCCGGAAATGGTGTTAGGAGGGAGAGATAGATCAGCCATGATAAAATGGCATAGTAGACTTGATGGGCCAAATGGCCTAATTCTGCTCCTATCACTTATGACCTTATGATGTATGGGTTTGTACGTTGATTGGCTTGGTATAAATGTAAAATTGTCACTAGCGTGTGTGAGGCAATGTTAATGTGCGGGGATCGCTGGTCAGTGTGGACCCTGTGGGCCTGTTTCCGCGCAGCATCTCTAAACTAAACTAAACTAAACAAATAGTGGGTCCTGTTCCCGTGTTTCTCCCCGTGCCAACTATTAGCGACAACTGCGCTTTGGTGACTTGCTCCTTCCTAACCCATCTCTTGGTCATAACAATTCCTTGATTAATACGGGTGTCAGAGGTGATGCGGTCAAAGCAAGACAATGCGGTTAGGAGAGAGAGATAGATCAGCCGTGATTGAATGGCGGAGTGGGCGAGATGGTCCGAATGGCCTCATTCCTTGTGACCTTATGAACAAAGTGGGTGGCACGGTGGCGCAGCGGTAGAGTTGCTGCCTCACAGCGCCGGAGACCCGGGTTCCATCGTGACCACGGACGCTCTCTGTACAGAGTTTGTTCCTTCTCACCGTCACCTGAGATCGTCAGAATGGCAGGCAGTGATTAGTGGGGGGGACCGCAGCTATTTACAATACACATCAATTATTTAGATGAAGGAATTAGATTAGTAACACTAGCAAATTTGCGGATGACACAAAGCTGGGTGGTAGTGTGAACCGTGAGGAGGATGCTATGAGCATGCAGGGTGACTTGGACAGGTTGGGTGAGTGCACAGGTTGGGACAGTGGGCAGATGCACGGCAGATGCAGTTTAATGTGGATAAATGTGAGGTTATCCACCTTGGAGGCAAAAATGGGAAGGCAGATTATTATCTTAATGGTGTCAGGTTAGGAAAAGGGGAAGTAAAACGCAATCTGGGTGTCCTTGTACATCAGTCAATGAAAGTAAGCATATAGGTACAACAGGAAGTGAAGAAAGCTAATGGCATGTTGGCCTTCATAATGAGAGGAGTTGAGTAGTGGAGCAAAGAGGTCCTTATGCAGTTGTACAGGGCCTTGGTGAGACCACACCTGGAGTATTGTGTGCAGTTTTGGTCTCCTGAGTTGAAGAAGGACATTCTTGCTATTGAGGGAGTGCAGCATAGGTTCACAAGGTTAATTCCCAAGATGGTGGGATAGTGATATGATGAAAGAATGGAGCGACTGGGCTTGTATTCACTGGAATTTAGAAGGATGAGAGGATATCTTATAGAAACATATAAAATTATTAAAGGATTGGACACACTATATGCAGGAAACATGTTCCCGATGTTGGGGGAGTCCAGAACCAGAAGCCACAGTTTAAGAGTAAGGGGTAGACCATTTAGAACTGAGATGACGACAAACGTTTTCACCCAGAGAGTTGTGGATTTGTGGAATTCTCTGCCTCAGAAGGCAGTGGAGGCTGGTTCACTGGATGCATTCAAAAGAGAGTTAGATAAAGCTCTTAGGGCTAGCGGAATCAAGGGATATGGGGAGAAGGCAGGAACGGGGTACTGATTGTGGATGATCAGCCATGAACACATTGAATGGCGGTGCTGGCTCGAAGGGCTGAATGGCCTACTCCTGCACCTGTTATCTATGCATCCATGATTTCCATCCACACTCCAAAGACGTGGATATTTCAATGGATATTTTTAAGGCACAGATAGATAGATTCTTGATTAGTCTGGGTGTCAGGGGTTATAGGGAGAAGGCAGGAGAATGGGGTTAGGAGGGAGAGATGGATCAACCATGACAGAATGGCGGAGTAGACTTGATGGGCCAAATGGCCTAATTCTGCTCATACCTTATGACGTACAGGTTTGTACATTAATTGGCTTGGTATAAATGTAAAATTGTCACTAGCGTGTGTAAGACAGTGTTAATGTGCGGGGATCGCTGGTCGGCGCGGACCCGGTGGGCCGAAGGGCCTGTTTACGTGCGGCATCTCTAAACTGAACTAAACTAAGCAAATAGTGGTCCTGTTCCCGTGTTTCTCCCCGTGCCAACTATTAGCGACAACTGCGCTTTGGTGACTTGCTCCTTCCTAACCCATCTCTTCCCTCAGAAGCATCAAGGGCCGCTGGGAATATAAAAATAGTGTAGGGCAGAATAAAGGCGACACTAATTTAGCAAACTCTGACTTTGTTGCAAAAAGGAAAGGATGCATTATGACAATTATTTAAATGAATTCATTCTTTTGCATAAAGGCGGATAATGTACGATTTCCCCTTCTGACATTGTACCACGGGTCCGTGTGGTTTTGCCAGGAAGTCGGTGAGGAGGGGTGCAATGTTGTTCCCTGTTAGAAGAGGACACAAAGTGCCGGAGTCACGCAGCGGGTCAGGCAGCATCTCTGGAGAACATGGATAGGTGAAGTTTGCGGTCGAAACCCTTGCTCAGAACAGCGCAACACAAGAACAGGCCCCTTTGACCCAAGATGTCCATGGTGAGCATGACGCCGAGATACAGTAAATTAATCCCGTCTACATTATTTTCTTTGTTTTGAGAATGAGCGCGGAAACAGGCCCTTCGGCCCGACGAGTCCATGCCGACTAGCGATCATTACACACTAACACTAGCCTACACACACTCTAGGGACAATTTACAAAATTACCAAAGCCAATTAGGATTAATTAGGAAGCCTTCCTGTCAGTATTCAAAAAAAAATTAAATTAAGAGAAGGGCATTATAAATTAGAGGGTTGTGTATTTTTGAAACGTAAAGTGAAAACCAATGTAAAATCTGGATGTGTCTCAGTTTTGGGAGACAAATTATGCAACGGGATTAGTGATGAGTTGAAATTTTGTAGCTCTCTGTTGAGTTTCAAAAAAGCCTTAAAGTGTAAAATAATTAAGGATTATATTGTAAAATGATTAAAATGTAAAATAAGTAAGGATTACAATTTTATTTTTTTTCTTTCCTTTGTAATGCTGATATTCTGGGTTATCCTATGGATTGTATAGGATAGGCAAAAATAAGCTTTGTGGCTTCAGCCTGTTCCTTTATCCGTCATTGATTATGTGAACGTTGTGTGAAATGGATACAGTGTTGGTTCATATTCACACAGATTGTAAAGTTTTGTTCTTTTTAATGTATAACCATATAACCATATAACAATTACAGCACGGAAACAGGCCCTCTCGGCCCTTCCAGTCCGTGCCGACCATTTGTTTTCCCCTAGTCCCATCTACCTGCACTCAGACCATACCCCTCCATTCCCTTCACGTCCATATACCTATCCACTTTACTCTTAAATGTTAAAATCGATCCTGCCTCCACCACTTCTGCTGGAAGCTGATTCCACACAGCCACCACCCTCTGAGTAAAGAAGTTCCCCCTCACGTTACCCCGAAACCTCTGTCCCTTAATTCTCATGTCATGCCCTCTTGTTTGAATCTTCCCTACCCTCAATGGGAAAAACGTATCCACGTCAACTCTGTCTATCCCTTTCATCATTTTAAAGACCTCAATCAAGTCCCCCCTTAACCTTCTGCGCTCCAAAGAATAAAGACCTAACTTGTTCAACCTTTCTCTGTAACATAGTTGCTGGAACCCTGGCAACATTCTAGTAAATCTCCTCTGTACTCTC
Organism: Okamejei kenojei; assembly: GCA_035221665.1. Lineage (NCBI taxonomy): Eukaryota > Metazoa > Chordata > Chondrichthyes > Rajiformes > Rajidae > Okamejei > Okamejei kenojei. The sequence goes on along the minus strand of CM069140.1, from coordinate 75,424,006 downwards.
TCTATTTTGTTGACATCCTTCCTATAACTTGGCGACCAAAATTGTACACCATACTCCAGAATTGGTCTTACCAATGCCTTGTACAATTTTAACATTACTTCCCTACTCCTATATTCAATGCTCTGATTTATAAAGGCCAGCACACCAAAGGCTTTCTTTACCACCCTATCTACATGCGATTCCACCTTCAGGGAACTATGCACAGTTATTCCTAGATCCCTCTGTTCCACAGCATTCCTCAATTCCCTACCATTTACCATGTACTTCCTATGACCGAAATAAACTCTTCATTCATTCATTCATTCATATTCAGTTAACCGACAGACTTTGGAGGGTGGGAGGAAACCGGAGCACCTGGAGAAAACTCACGTAGGAACATACTAGGGTAGAACATACAAACTCTGTACGGACAGCACCCGTAGTCGGGAGCGAACCTGTGTGTCTGGCGCTTTGTGTGAAAACGTTACCCCTCAGATTCCTATTCAATCTTTTCCCACTCACCTTAACCTCTGGTTCTCGATTCCCCTACCCTGGGCAAGAGATTCTGTGCAATCTATTCACCTCATGATTCCTCTCACCGAATAGACTAAGAGTAACAGAGACATTGGAACACCACCACTTGCCCGCATGCACCTCCACGTGGCAAACCATGCCGGCTAAAGGGGCTGTCCCACTTGGGCGACCTAATCCGCGAGTTTTGGTGAGTTTGCCCTCGACTCATACTCGCAGAACGATCGACACGAGGTCGTAGGAGGTCTTCGTAACTCTCCTTCATGCTCGAAAGTGGTCTCCGCGTACTCGAGGCCTCAGCTAGGTCTTGCTGTTTTTTTCAATATGTTAGGAGACACTCCACCTGGAACGATTAAGACGTCCTAATGGATAGGTTAGATCAATTCAGAGGAATATGGTCTCCATTTATTGAATATTTAAAGGGTTAAGGTGGTCCGGTTCGAGGCCCTGACTGAAGCCTGAATGAAGGAATAGATGAAGAATTATATACAATAGATCATGAATATATCTCCAATGAAGTATATCTTGCTTAATACTCCACTCATTTTATTGATTTTTTATCTCTTTCGTATTTCTTTTTCTTTTTATTACTTATCTTTATTTCCTATTGTGATAAAATTAAAAAAATATAGAAGTATAAATAAGATTGACTGTAAATTTTAAAAATATTAAGAATGTATGTGACGAATAATATTTTCTTTTTTTTCGATTTTATATTATTTCTTCTTAATATGTGTTTGACCGTCCCAACGTCGGAGTTTGGATCATCCCGACGAGAGGGCCTGTACATCGGGCAGTCCGTAGCGGCGACTGCGGAGGGTTGATGGCCCCGACCACGGATGAACAAAGGAGGAGGACTGACTGAACGTTATTGCCTTCCACCACAGTGAAGAATGTTGATTCCACTGTGGTGGATGTTCATGTATTCTATTGCGTGTTGTGCTCTTTTTGATTGTGTGGCTGCGTGGTAAATCAAATCCCACGGTGCGTGGCAATAAATGTGATCTTGAACCTTCTCCGAGGTCATCGGTATCCTCCCACGCTCCAAAGACGTGCAGGTTTGTAGGTCAATTGGCTTGGTGTCGGTGTAAAATTGTCCCAAGTGTGTGTCGGATAGTGTTAATGTGCGGGGATCGCTGGTCGGCGCGGACCCGGTGGGCTGAAGGGCCTGTTTCTGCGCTGTATCTCCAAATTAAACTTAAACTAAACTACTGAAGGGCATTGAGCAGCAGGTGGTACAATCGAGCTTCATCAGGGGTGCCCTGTCCCGCATATGAATAAAAATAAACCATGCAGTCAGAGCAAGGTATCACCTCTTTAATTTCTCCTTCCCTCTCTCTCTCTTTCTCTATCTGCTTCTGAGCAAGGTCGTGTTAGCAACATCTTCCTTTGTTACGCCAATTTTTTTTCCTTTTGGTACCTTTGAATGGCTTTTGAAAATAATTCGCCACGGCAGCAACGTTGGGCCCAGCGCTCGGCACAAACTCTTGTCATCAATTGTCAAAATAGGCTCAAAGAGTCACACCTCTGGGGTGAGCTTGTGAAAAGCCGGAGCAGCAGAATTTATCACTGTCAGTTCTATATTCACGCTGCAATCCCTTAATACAAAGATCTACTGGCTGGGCAGAGTCCAGATTACAATAACAAGCGAGTCAAATGAAGCAAACTCCATGGGGAAGATCTTTCCCAGAGCTTAGCGACTTTCAGATGAGCAGAGCCAATAGGAAGGCAATGGAGTTGGACGTTCGCCAAGTTCTCCTTGTTCTTGATAGAGTCACAGAGTGATACAGCGGGGGAAACAAGCCCTTCGGCCCAACATGCCCACACCGGCCAACATGCCCCATCTACACTAGTCCCACCTGCCTGCATTTGACCCATTTCCCTCCAAACCTGTCCAATCCTTAAAGATATCTTAAAGATAAGCAGAGTCAGGGGATATGGGGAGAAGGCAGCAATGGGGATGATTGGGGATGATCAGCCACGATCACAGTGAATGGCGGTGCTGGCTCGAAGGGCCGAATGGCCTACTCCGCACCTATTGTCTATTGTCTATTGTCTATTGTTTACCGTGTACCTAACTCCTTCTTAATCCCAGCCTCAACTACCTCCTCTGGCAGCTCATTCCATACACCCACCACCCTTTGTGTGAAAAAGTTACCCCTTAGGTTCCTATTAAATCTTTCCCCCTTCACCTTTAACCTCTGCTTTTCGATTCCCCTACTCTGAGCAAGAGACTCTGTGCGTCTACCCAATTCCTCTCATGATTTTATACACCTCTATGAGATCACTCCATCTCCTCCTGCGCTACAAGGAATAGAGTCCCTGCCTGCTCAACCTTTCCCTGTAGCTCAGGCCCTCTAGTCTTGATATAAGGTGTTAGCGGTTATGGGGACAAGGCAGGAAAATGGGAATAGGAAGAAGAGATAGATCAGCCATGATTGAATGGCGGAGTAGACTTGATGGGCCGATTGGCCTAATTCTGCTCCTATCACTTATGACCTTATGACCTAAGGCCCTGAAGCGATGGCGACATCCCCATCCTCCAACACACTGCCATTTGGAGCAGGAAAATTCTATCCACCAGCGAAAAGCACTATTTAAAAATAAAATAGTAAGATTAAACGAGAACTTACCAGTTTGAAGTTTGATCTTTATTTTATGAGGAGTTGCGATGAGGGATTTCGTGAAGACCCCGCCAGCACGCATGCGCGACATTCTTCAAAGCAGCGGTGTGGAATCACAGATTAAACAACAATCACTAAAAATAGTAAGATTCTAATTACCAGTTGACCTTATAGTAGAGGGTTGGGAGCGGAGGGCACGAAATCCCTCATCGCAACTCCTCATAAATTAAAGATCAAACTTCAAACTGGTAAGTTCTCGTTTAATCTTACTATTTCATTTCGGAGTCACGTGAGTGACTTCGTGAAGATTTCAAAGCTCTGTGATTTCATGCCCTGGATCACATCCATGCTCACACACTGCCGCAATACTGATGGAGGAGTATGTTTACGTATTTCAGACTTGAACAAGCTGAAAAATAATATAGTATTTATTAATACAAATCAAAAAACCCCTCACTCGGGGATTAACGTTTCTTGGGGACCAGTACTTAAAACTGACTCCGCAAACATTGCGGGATCAGCCACAGGTTTATTATAAAACCGCTGGAACGTTGCTTTGCTGGCCCAGCCCGCTGTTGCGAGGATATGGTGCATGGGAACCTCCATGGTCCTCGCCGCTGATGTGGATGCAGCCCTGGTAGAATGAGATTTGAAGATATTAGTATTAATACCTGCTGCATCCAATACCACCCTGAGCCACCTGGAGATAGTCTGCACCGTCACCCTGTGATGAGGTTTCTTATGGCTGATCAGTAGACCTTTCTAAATTTTCCTGATGGTATGCGTCACTTTGATATAGTGACGTATGTAGGTGGCTATACAGAGCCTCACATCAATGGGGTATGCCGGAAATATCAATTGCAGCCCTGTAGTCCCAGGTCTGTGCTGCTTGAGTAACTCGTCAATGAAGAAAGTTACTCTCTCAGGGGTTGAGACCATGTTATCCAATTTAAGTTTTTGCAAGGTCTGAACCCGTTGTGCCGTGGTTAGCGCCATTAACATCACCATCTTCAGGGTGAGTTTAACCAGCGGTTGTCCAATCATGGGCGACCAGCTCCTGAGTAGGGTCAATACTACCCCTATATCCCAGGTGATGTTGTATCGTGGTCGGGGAGGGTTCGAATTGAAAATACCCCTCATCAATTTGGGCACGAGCTGGTGTGACCCTACTCCTATACAAAGGTAGGATGACAGTGCGCTCCTGGCACTGTTAATGGTGCTGTAGCTGAGGCCCTCATCATGATGCAGCCCCGCGAGGAATTCCAGCACATGGGGAATCGTGGCAGAGTCATACGTGATGTTGATGCGGCTGCAGTAGTCCTCCCATTTCCTGATTTGGGTGAGGTACTGTCGTCTTGTGGAATCTCTGCACGATGCTGCAATGGTGTCCATGGTCCTTGGTGTTAATCCATATTGCAGTAGTGGCCTCTTCAGAACTTGCAGGCGAACAGGTTCAGATGACCATGGCATGGATGATTTTCCCCTGTTGTGGGTTAGTTACAAAATCCGGGCACTTGTTAATATGTGCCCATGGTTCTTTAACCATCTCAAGGACCACCGGATACCATGGTTGTGTAGGCCATTCGGGTATTATTAAGATGCCTGTTGCAGAATCTGATTTTATTTTCTGCAATACCCGACTGATGAGGCATAATGGAGGAAATGCATAGAAAAACCATTTCCCCCAGTGCAGCGAGAAAGCGTCTATCGCTACTGCCCCAGGATCTGGTTCCCAAGATACATATGTTGGTATGTGATGGTTCAATCTGGACTCAAAAAGGTGGATATATGGTGTTCCATATTTGGCTATAATTTTAGCAAATATTTGGGATTTAACATCCACTCAATGTTATCATTGAATACGCGTGACCTGGTGTCCGCCACTGTATTGAGCTTACCAGGAAGGTAGGTAGCTGATGTCCAAATATTTCTTTCAATACACCAGAGCCAGATTGAGTTTGCCAATTCATCACAAGATATTGACTTGATACCATCCATATGGTTTAAATATGCCACCACAGTGGTGTTATCTATTTGAAGACGGACATGCATATGATGTAAATTCATGCAATAAGCTCGCAGCCCGTGAAATACTCCCAGCATTTCCAAATAGTTTATCCCTTGTGATAATAGAAGGGTAGATTCGTGTAAATCCTATCTACCGCCACCACTGGAAGTGGTGTCGGTAGCTCCCCAGCCTTGGGCGCTTGCGTCGGTTTGTACCACGACTGACGGATTCGGTACAATAATGGGATTGAATGAGTCACGAATATTATCAGTCCACCATTGTAACTCAACTTTTGCCTTGATTGGCAGCTGCATAGGCCTATCAAAAATGTCCAACATTTGTTTTTAATGCTGACATTTTTGTTCTTTGCAAATATTGATAGTGTAGTGGGCCAAATCGTGCAGCTGGAAAGCGTGTAGCTACTAGTTTTCCAATTACTTTAGCAGCATGTCTGATTGTTGGTTTCATGGCACAAGCAAGGTTGTTACATGCTTCAATAATATCCGTTGCCTTGTTATCTGGGATGGTAACAATTATCTGATTGGTGTTAATTGTGAATCCCAGGTAGTCCATGACCTGTGAAGGGTAGAACTTAGATTTGTCTGGATGAATGACAAACCCTAATTTTTGAAACAATGTTTTAGTAGCTGTCACTGCTAAATTTGTCGATTCCATAGTTTTTCCCACATTCAAGATGTCATCTAAATATGCCATGACAATGTGGTTTTGTCTCCACAGGGATGCCAATACTGGTTTCAAAATTTTAGTAAATAACCTAGGGGCAGTTGTAAGCCCATTGCGTAGGGCTCTGTATTGCCATAGGTGACCCATCCAGACAAACTTCAAGAACATCCGGTGATGTTTCCGTATGGATACTGAATAGTATGCATCTTTTAAAGCGATGCATGCCATGAAGCACCCCTTGGAAATCAGTAATTTAGCCGTTTCGAATGTGTCCATTTTAAAATGGGTATATTTTACAAAAGTATTCAAATGGGTTAAGTCAATAATAATCCGACATCCACCATCTTTTTTGGTAAAGATGTTGGATACGAACTCAAGAGGTTCGTGTATCGTTTTCTCTATCACCCCCTTGGCATGTAGCCTTAAAATTTCCTCATGTCCTTCTGCTTTCTCCTTATGGGAAAGTGCAAACTTTCGTTTTGGTACATGTTGAGGCGGGGGAAGTTGTTCATTTATGAATTCAATTTCATACCCCTGAATACTTTGTAATATAAATGAGTCTGAAGTTATAGAGCTCCATGCATCCCAGAATAAACGTAATCTCCCACCAACTTGTGAGGTTAAACATGCAGCACTCGCATGAGAACCAGACCCCTTACCTCCATGGGCCGACAGGGCCTGATGTTCTGGGTTTTGGCGCTCCGTTGTGTTGCTGGGGTGTGGGGTTGGCGCATCTTCCACGCCGGTCGCTGTTGGCCCTGCCCTAAAAAAGGTTTCTGTTGATGGGGTGCGGCCGGCGTGTAGGTCCTTGATGTTCTTTCAGGTAGCCCCCGAGGTCTTACATATGGAGTTTGTCTGCGAGATGCCGGCCTGCTGGAGGGAGGTGGTTTCATTAAACCGACTGCCTTCGCCTCCTCGTCCAGGTCCTTGACCTGTTTGGACAGGTCCTCACCGAACAGCTGTCTCGGTGTTGGCGTCGCAGATGCCTTGCACAACCCCGCTAACTTGGGGTGAGAGTTGGTTTAATGGAGATTTTTCGGAAGGAGTTTATCTCGTACTGTGTATTACACAGTAACGCGAGTGCATCTTCCTGCTCTTCCGTCATCTCAGTGCCGTCAATCGACCTGGCAAAGGCAGTGATTCCCGACGTCAACAGTTTCAGGATCTTTTGAAGTTTAAGTTCCTGGGCCCTAATCCCTGGACAGATATTTCCCCAGATGGGCGTGTTAACTGTCGGAACGTTCAGCGAAACACAGTTGTTCGGGGCCTTATATTTATTCATTGCCTCGGTCAGTACCTGATCCTGCAGCTGGTGCGTTGTGAGGAAGTCAATGCTCGCCGCTAGTTTTGGCTGCAATGGCTGTCCTGTATGCCCTGGCTGGGCAAATTTGGAAACTACGTCGAGTAGTTCCTCTCGAGGTATTTCAGGTGCTGCAGGTTCCTGCGCCAATCCCTCTTCAAAGTCAGCTAGCTGCTGACTCCTGGCACTCCCCACCGATGAAGGGGACAGGCTAGGTGGCCCAGATGCTTGTCTCCTGGAACTTAAGGACATCCCCAGCCGTCGACTGCAACTGCGAGCGACGATATGTCGAGCATGCGTGCTGGCGGGTTCTTCACGAAGTCACTCTCGTGACTCCGAAATGAAATTGCGTGTGTCTTTCACAGGTCAGGTCGGGGTGGAGTCCCCACCCGCCACGGGTACCACGTAATCCCGCGCTACCCGCTCCATGGTCGGATAGTCGGCGACTAAACCGTCTCCCCCACCTGGTTTGCCGGGTGAGGAGGGGGCTGTGGACCCCCAGCAGGACCAAAAACAAGACCTGTCAAAGGGCGGATGAGCTTCTAGCGAGCCAACGGCCACCCACACTTCAGTAGAAGTTGCGATCACTGTCGTACAATAGGGAATTATGATAAAGCGCACACACACACACACACCAACATCCTAGACTTCCAGCGGCGGACGTCCGCAGGAACTGGAGGGCGGAGATGTGTGGTGCGTCCGTCACCGTTCCCGTCGGAAACCAGCGCCACCGCGTTGCTAATGCGCTCAACGATGATGAATGAATGAACGATCCTCGCAATGACAATGGCCATTTGTTTCAGGCCCGCTCTCAAGGCCAAACCAAAGCAATAGAGGTGTAAGGCTCAGAAACTGCCTCAGGACACTGAGGAGACTACAATGCTGGAACCTTGAGCAAGAGATAAAAGTGCTGGAGGAACTCGACAGGTCAGGCAGCATCTGTGGAGGGAAAAGGGCAGGTGCTGACTCGAAACGTCCTCTCTCCATGCTCTCCAGTGTTGTTACCAGACCCGCTGAGTTAGAAACATAGAAAACTGGTGCAGGAGTAGGCCATTCGGCCCTTCGAGCCAGCACCGCCATGATCATCCTAAATCAGTACCCAGCTCCTGCTTTCTCACCATATCCCTTGTTTCCGTTAGCCCCAAGAGCTACTGTATCTCTTAACTCTCTCTTGAAAACATCCAGTGAATTGGCCTCCGCTGCCTTCTGTGGCAGAGCATTCCACAGATTCACCACTCTCTGGGTGAAAAAGTGTTTCCTCATCTCAGTCCTAAATGGCCGACCCCTTATTCTTAAAGTACGACCCCTGGTTCTGAACTCCCCCAACATCGGGAACATTTTCCCTGCATCTACCCTGGCCAGTTACACTATCTGCATGTTGTGTCTATCTTTGGCTAAAAACCAGCATCTGCAGTTCCTTCTTATTGCAGATGACATTTCAGTCTGAAGAAGAGACCCTGACCTGAAGCATCGTCTATCCATGTCCTCCAGGGATGCTGCCTGACCCTCTGAGTTACTTTGTTTTCTATCTTTGGTATTAACCAATATCTGCAGTTCCTTCTTATTGCAGACCACATTTCAGTCAGGATATTGAGTCTAGAAGTTGGGATGTCATGTTACAGTACCACAAGATGCTGGTGAGGCTTCATTTGGAGTATTGAGCTCAGATTTTGGTCACCATGCTACAGAAAGGATGTGGTTAAGCTGGAAAGAGTGCAGTGAAGGCACAAGTTCACAAGCTATAGGAGCAGAATTAGGCCATTCGGCCCATCAAGTCCACTCCGCCATTCAATCATGGCTGATCTGTCTCTCCCTCCTAACCCCATTCTCCTGCCTTCTCCCTTTAACCTTCAACACCCATTCTAATCACAAATTTGTCTCTCTCTGCCTTAAAGATATCCACTGAATTGGTATCCACAGTTCTCTGTGGCAATGAGTATTAAAAAATAGCAGAGTCAGGGGATATGGGGAGAAGGCAGGAACGGGGTACTGATTGGGGATGATCAGCCATGATCTCATTGAATGGCGGTGCTGGCTCGAAGGGTCGAATGGCCTACTCCTGCACCTATTGTCTATTGTCTATTGTCTATTAACTACCCTCTGACAAAAGAGGTTCCTCCTCACCCCCTTTCTAAAAAACGTACCCTTTAATTCTGAGGCTGTGACCTCTGGTCCTAGACTTTCCCACCAGTGGAAACATCCTCTCCACATCCACTCTATCAATGCCGTTCATTATACTAAGTTTCAATGTGGTCCCCCCTCAACCTTCTGAACTCCAGCGCTCATCGATTTACCAGGATGTTGCCAGGACTAGAGGGCCTGAGCTCTTGGGAGACAATGGGCAGGCTGGGACTTTATTCCTTGGAGCGCCCCTCAGCTTCCTAAGTTCCAGTGAGAATAAACCTTGAAAAAATAGAATATTCTCTTCACCCCCATTCCCTTCCTCCCACCAACTCTCTCTCTGGTTGTGCTTTTCACTCCCTGTCTTCCTTCCGTAGCAGATTCCACATCTGTACCCTTTCGTAGAAACAAGGAACTGCAGATGCCGGCATACAAAAAAAAAGACACATAGTGCTGGATTAACTCAGCGGGCCAGGCAGCATCTCTGGAGAACATGGATAGGTGACGTTTCACAGAGTGCTGGAGTAACTCAGCGGGTCAGGCAGCATCTCTGGAGAACATGGATAGGTGACGTTTCTCTGGATGCTTTCAAGAGAGAGTTAGAAAGAGCTCTTAAAGATAGCGGAGTCAGGGGATATGGGGAGAAGGCAGGAACGGGGTTCTGATTGGGGATGATCAGCCATGATCACAGTGAATGGCAGTGCTGGCTCGAGGGGCCGAATGGCCTACTCCTGCACCTATCGTCTATTGTCTATTGTCTATAATATATAAGTGGTGTGAACAGATGATCGATGGCCAGCATGGACTCAGAGGGACGAAGGGCCTGGTTCCTTGTTGTATCTTTCTCTGGCTGCTCCGGTTTCCTCTCACGTCCCAGAGGCGTGCAGGTCTGTAGGTCACTGTAATTGGCTTCCGTGTGTCACCGCCAGTGGATGCAGACGTGGGATACACATAGAACTAGTGCGAATGGGTCAACATGGACATGGTGGGCTGAAGGGCCTGCTGCCATGCTGTATGAATCCCCCTGACTCTCAGTCTGAAGAAGGGTCTCGACCCGACCCGTCACCTGTTCCTTTCCCCCAGAGATGCTGCCTGACCCGCTGGGTTACTCCAGCATTTTGTGTCGACCTTCAATTCAACTTCAGTTCAGTTTTGTTTATCATCACATGTCCCGAGCTACAGTGAAAAGCTTCTTCTTGCGTGCTGACCAGTCAGAGGAGGGACGATGCATGATGACAATCGAGCCGTTGGCAGTGTATGGATACATGATCAGGGAATAACGTTCAGTGCAAGGTGAAGCCAGCAAAGTCCGATCACGGATAGTCCGAGTGTTTAAGAAGGAACTGCAGATGCCGGAAAAATCAAAGGTAGACAAGAATGCTGGAGAAACTCAGCGGGTGAGGCAGCATCTATGGAGCGAAGGAATAGGTGACGTTTCGGGTCGAGACCCTTCTTCAGACTGATGTGTGAAGAAGGATAGTCCGAGGGTCACCCATGAGGTAGATAGTGGTTCAGGACTGCTCTCTGGTTGTGGTGTGATGGTTCAGTTGCCTGAATTCAAATTATTTAATTATTTTGCTGTGCATCAAAACATGCCATTTAATACCAGTTTTTAAAGTTAACACAAAATATATTATGGCGAGACATAAAATAGACAAACGTCACCCTTTCCTTGAATATTGACAGCTCTAACTTCAGGTAACCCTTGCTTTCCCTCTCCCTCCATCCCCCTCCCCCCTTCCCAGTTCTCCCACCAGTCTGACTGTCTCCCTGATGACATTTTATCTCTGAAGCAAGTCTGAAGAAGGGGTTCGACCCGAAACGTCGCCTATCTCCTTTGCTCCATAGATGCTGCTGCACCCGCTGAGTTTCTCCAGCCTTTCGTGAACCCCCGACGTTTTATCTCTGTTTGCTTTGTTGCCACCTTCTCCCATTCTACGTGTTCCTTTATCCTCATCTCTTTTGATGTCTCGTTTGCACACCTTTCCCTTCCTTATCTCTGTGTCTCCCTCTCCCCTGAATCTCAGTCGGAAGAAGGGTCTCGAGCCCGAAACGTCACCCATTCCTTCTCTCCAGAGAGGCTGCCTGTCCCGCTGAGTTACTCCAGCATTCTGCGTCTATCTCCGACCGCCTCTAGTCCCACTTGCCTGCTTTTGGCCCACCTCCCCCTGAGTTATTAATTGAAGACCTTCGGACTATCTTTGATCGGACTTTACTGGTGTTACCTTGCGCTAGATGTTATTCCCTTTCACACGTCGAACAGCTGGATTGTAATCACGCATTGTTTTTCCGCTGATTGGCTAGTGCACAACAAAAGCTTTTCACTGTACCTCAGTACATGTGACAACAAACTAAAGGGGAGAAGGGTGTCTAGAGATATGGAAGGGTAAGGTGTGAAAAGGACAGATCAAAGCAGACAATGGTGAGGAAAATGTGAGGTATCCAAAAATGCTGGAGAAACTGAGCGGGTGAGGCAGCATCTATGACGTTTCAGGTCGAGACCCTTCTTTAGACTGATGTGGAGGTGGGGGTGGGGGGGGGGGGCTGGGAAGAAGAAAGGATGATGTGGAGACAGTAGGCTGTGGGAGAGCTGGGAAGGGGAGGGGAAGGAGGGAGAAAGCAAGGACTACCTGAAATTGGAGAAGTCGATGTTCATACCGCCGGGGTGTAAACTGAGGAAAATGTAGATAAGGCACAAAAAACTGGAGTAACTCAACGGGACAGGCAGCATCTCTGGAGAGAAGGAATGGGTGACGTTTCAGTTCGAGACCAGAATATAGCATGGATCATGAGTCTGTGGAATTCTCTGCCTCAGAAGGTAGTGGAGGCCAGTTCATTGGCTATATTTAAGAGGGAGTTAGATGTGGCCCTTGTGGCTAAAGGGATCAGGGGGTATGGAGAGAAGGCAGGTACAGGATACTGAGTTGGATGATCAGCCATGATCACATTGAATGGCGGTGCAGGCTCGAAGGGCCGAATGGCCTACTCCTGCACCCATTTTCTATGTTTCTCTGTTTCTATGATTTCAAGAGGGAGTTGGATAGAGCTCTTAAAGAGAGCGGAGTCAAGGGATATGGGGGAAAAGGCAGGAACTGAGTGTGGATGATCAGCCACGATCACAGTGAATGGCGGTGCTGGCTCGAAGGGCCGAATGGCCTCCTCCTGCACCCATTGTCTATCGTCAGCTATCTTTGGCGTAGGGAATGTGCTTCCCCGGAACCAAGTCCAAAGTAATGGCTCCGGGTTTTACGGATTCCTGATGCAGTAATGGCATACACTGGCCTGTGAGGAAGGTTCACGGAATGAAAACTCTGCCATGTCTCAGTGCTCTATGTATAAATATAGCCCGCAGGTGAATATCCTAGTGCATGCTTGTAGCTCGCCAAGTGCTACATACTTGTGACTCTGTGACTTCTGTATAATGAAGTTCCTTTGATTTAATTTACAAGCACCAAAGGTACACTGCCAAGGACTGGAGAACGTCTTATGTTTTATTCAAAGCGAAAGGAGAGGAGTTTTACAAAGAAGAGGCTCTCTGCGTAATTCTCTCCAGCAGGGTAGTGCGGAGAAGCTCCGAAAATTGGTTGAAATCTCTGGCAATTGAGAGCAGATTTAACTGGAGAATGTTTGTGTGGTTGGGTTTTTATCTCTGATTACCCTGTGATACCCTCATTTTGGGATTATTTCCCGACAGACATTTCGACGTATGAATTAGGAACAGCTTTTTAGTTTCAATTTGAGTTTTGGCGATTCAAGATGCAGCGGAAGAGTTGCGCTTAGTTTATCTTCCCGTGTACCGAGGCAGAGTGAAAAGCTTTTGTCGCTGCCCTACAGCAGCAGGGAGACCCGGGTTCGATCCTGGCTTCAGGTTCCTGTCTGTACGGAGTTTGTACATTCTCCCCGTGACCTGCGTGGGTTTTCTCCGGGAGCTTCGGTTTCATAGAAACATAGAAACATAGAAAAATAGGTGCAGGAGGAGGCCATTCGGCCCTTAGAGCCAGCACCGCCATTCATTGTGATCATGGCTGATCGTCCCCTGTCAATAACCCGTGCCTGCCTTCTCCCCATATCCCTTGACTCCACCAGCCCCGAGAGCTCTATCTAACTCTCTCTTAAATCCATCCAGTGATTTGGCCTCCACTGCCCTCTGTGGCAGGGAATTCCACAAATTCACAACTCTCTGGGTGAAAAAGTTTTTTCTCACCTCAGTCTTAAATGGCCTCCCCTTTATTCTAAGACTGTGGCCCCTGGTTCTGGACTCGCCCAACATTGGGAACATTTTTCCTGCATCTAGCTTGTCCAGTCCTTTTATCATTTTATATGTTTCATAAGATCCCCCTCATCCTTCTAAACTCCAGTGAATACAAGCCTCCACTTCCCACACTCCAAAGGCATGCAGGTTTGTAGATTTATTGGCTTGGTCTAAATGTAAAGATTGTCCCGAGTGTAGGATAGTGTTAGTGTGCGGGGATCGCTGGTCGGCCCGGACTCTGTGGGCTGAAGGGCCTGTTTCCACGCTGTATCTCTAAACTAAATTAAACTAGATACAGCCTGGACACCGGCCCTTCATCCCACCTGCTCCGCGCCGACCGGCCAATTAACCTACAGACCTGAACGTCTTTGGAGTGTGGGAGGAAACCAGAGCACTGGGAGAAAACCCACACAGGTCACGGGGAGAACGTACAGACAGCACCCGAGGTCAGGATCGAACTTGGGTCTCTGGCGCTGTGAGGCAGCACCATGCTGCTTCCAGATGAGGCCATTCGGCCCTAGGGCCTGCTTCACCTATTCAATAGCCTACATGTGACTTCAATTCTGTAGGTATGTTACAAGACTTACCCTCAGCGGCATTGCAGTTCTGTCACTGGCCGTGTGCGCGACTTTGGCGCCTTTGAGGGCGGGGGGGGGCGGGGTTAAAATGCGGTTTTCCCTTGCCATCCGGAATTATATTTTCTCGGGGTGCGAGATTTTTCTAAAGATTCGTTCCGACTGCCGGTAAGTGAAATTTTTTTTTTAAATCTCCCGACTATTTCCGTGCTGGAGTAAAATAAAAATTAGCTCGTAATGCCGGGAACGCCGTCAACGGGGATGGATTTTACGTAGGGGACAGGTAAAGGAAAGCTGTTTATTTTTTTATATAAACTTGCTTGTTAAGATGATCTTAATCAACATTTCATGTTGTGAAACGGTGATTTATTCCCCATACGAACCGGCAGCGTTTTTCCTGCCGATATGGGGTTTAAATTCACCACAACTGTAACGTTCCAATCCATCACGTTCCAGAAAATCCCACTCACAAGCTGATTTAAATGGCCATTAAATTACAGGCATTAAATATTAAATTCCTTCAATTTGGCCTACAAATTAGATTTTAAAATCATGTTATATTGTGAATTCTTGTGTGACTGTTATTTGGACACTTAGGCTTTTAAAAAAATGTTAATATTTTCTTAAGAAATGGATAGATGCTTAGATCTAGTAATTGAATTTTGTAATTAGCTACAATTGGGTAACTAACTAATTACATGCTTTAATTTCAGGTCATCCAAGTAAGATTGTTTCATATTTGTTTCAGAATGCTTCAATCTATAATAACTGAAAATTTCTTTCAGTTCTCTTAATTTTTAAGAAGGTTATGGGCTTTTGACTGTCCTCGATCACAGCTGAAAGACAACACGTGATTACTCCCTCTCTCTCTCCCTCTCTCTCTCAGCTCCATCTCCCCCGCTTCTCTCTCGACCCGTAACTCCTGCCCCCCCTCTCCTCTCCTCTTTCTTCTCTCTCTCTCTCTCCTCCCTCTCTCTCTCGCTCTCTCTCTCTCTCTCTCTCTCTCTCTCTGTCTCTCAATCCAGCGCTAAATGCAGCTCAACTCTGCCTGTCTCGCCGGGTTAACCTACAGGGCCTGGACTGACGGGACACCAGCACTGCTTCTCCACGCAGGTTGTAAACCTGGGCCATAATTCCCGCACGTCCAGGCAGGGCTGCAGGTTAACCTGGTGGGACAGGCAGAGTTGAGCTGGGTTTAGCGCTGATTCTCTGTGCTGGCTGTGGGCCTGGGGGTACAGCTCGCGTCTGACTCCCGACCTCTCTGGCCACCCATGGGGGGAGGGGGCACTCAGGTGGGGACGGGACAGCGCCGAGACCCGGCCGGGAGCGATCCTGGCTGCGGATGAGGCGTAGGTCTGTGCCGCCCCCATTGCCTGCTGACCGACGTCCCTCTTCTCCAATCGGCGCCCTCGATCAGCAGCACTGTCTCGCGGAAAGCGGAGATTTCAACGGATTTTATAATCTGGATTACAAAAAATGGGGGGGGGGGGGAGACTGTTAAAACAGGGGGACGCGCCCCACCTGTCCTCCCCGGGATTTCCGCCCCTCATATATATATATATATAGATATGCATATATATATATATATACATACACATATATTCTCTCTCTCTCTCTCTCCCTCCTCCCTCACTCTCCCTCTCTCTCTCTCCCCTTTTCCCCCTCTCTCTCTCTCTCTCTCTCCCTCTCTCTCTCCCCCTCTCTCTCTCTCTCCATCTCCCCCTCTCTCACTCCCCCCCTCTCTCTCTCTCTCTTTCTCTGTCTCTTTCTCTCTCTCTGTCTCTCCCCCCTCTCTCTCTCCCTCTCGCCCCCCCTCTCTCTCTCTCCCTCTCCCCCTCTCTCTCTCTCTCCCCCCTCGCTCTCTCTGTCTCTCTCCAGCAAACTGCAGCGGGGAAGCAACAAGCGTTTGTTTACAACCAGCGATCATTCCTAATGCACTGAGCTTTAATAGACCCGACACCTTGTTTCGTGAATCCTTGATGAACAATGACAACACATTATAATTATAATATTTGCCGAGCCTCCATTAAGAGGCAGCGCTGATATTCAGTAGCTGAAGTGGGGCACACTTTGCTTGCGGCATTCCCAATGGATTCACCTGCTCACGAGTCACAGCGGCAGTATCACAACCTCAGCTTTGGAAAGACGTGTAACAATTCCTGCCTCTCGTATCCCTTGAGAATACGGCAATTTCTGCCTCTTCAGTTCCAGTTTCAGATTAGTTAATTGTCACGTGTCCCGAGGTGCAGCGAAAAGCTTTTGTTGCGTGTTAGCCAGTCAGCGGAAAGACAACACATGATTACGATCGAGCCATTCACAGTGTACAGATACATTATAAGGGAATAACGTTTAGTGCAAGGTAAAGCCAGCAAAGTCCAGTCTGAAGAAGGGTCCTCGACCCGAAACGTCGCCTATCTCCTTCGCTCCTTAGATGCTGCTGCACCCGTTGAGTTTCTCCAGCCTTTTGTGTAACCCCCAAAGTCCAATCAAGGCTAGTCTCAGGGTCACCAATGAGGTAGATAGTAGTTGAGGACTGCTCTCTAGTTGTTGGTAGGATGGTTCAGTTGCCTGATAACATGCCTTATTAGCCTTATCAGAATTTGATAAGGTCCCACATAGGAGATTAGTGGGCAAAATCAGGGCACATGGTATTGGGGGTAGAGTGCTGACATGGATAGAGAAGTGGTTGGCAGACAGGAAACAAAGAGTTGGGATTAACGGGTCTCTTTCAGAATGGCAGGCAGTGACTAGTGGGGTACCGCAAGGCTCGGTGCTGGGACCGCAGCTATTTACAATATACATCAATGATTTGGATGAAGGGATTCAAAGTAACATTAGCGAATTTGCAGATGACACAAAGCTGGGTGGCAGTGTGAACTGTGAGGAGGATGCTATGAGAATGCAGGGTGACTTGGACAGGTTGGGGGAGTGGGCAGATGCATGGCAGATGAAGTTTAATGCGAATAAATGTGAGGTTATCCACTTTGGTAGCAAAAACAGGAAGGCAGATTACTATCTAAATGGCGTTAAGTTGGGAAAAAGGGAAGTACAACGGGATCTGGGGGTCCTTGTTCATCAGTCTATGAAAGTAAGCATGCAGGTACAGCAGGCAGTGAAGAAAGCGAATGGCATGTTGGCCTTTATAACAAGAGGAGTTGAGTATAGGAGCAAAGATGTCCTTCTGCAGTTATACAGAGCCCTAGTGAGACCACACCTGGAGTATTGTGTGCGGTTTTGGTCCCCTAATTTGAGGAAGGACATTTTTGGTCCCCTAATTTAAGGCTGACAGCACTCACAGCAACCGAGACACAGGTTCGATTCACACTACGGGTGCAGATTAAAGAAATTCCTCCTCATCTCCTTCCCAAAAGAACGTCCTTTAATTTTGAGGCTTTGGCCTCTGGTCCTAGACTCTCCCACTAGTGGAAACATCCTCTCCACATCCACTCTATCCAGGCCTTTCACTATTCTGTGCATTTCAAAGAGGTCCCTGCCCCTCATCCTTCTAAACTTCCAGCAAGTAATTCCAGATGGAATTACTCAGCAAGTCAGGCAGCATCTGGGGGGGAGACGCAGTGAATTTTGATTGATTGTTGAAAGGATACAGCATGGAAACAGGCCCATCACACTGGTTCTATGTTATCCCACACTCACCATTCTGTCCTGGGCCTCCTCCATTGCCAGAGCGAGGCCACACGCAAACTGGACAATGGACAATGGACAACAGACAATAGGTGCAGGAGTAGGCCGTTCGGCCCTTCGAGCCAGCACCGCCCATTCAATGTGATCATGGCTGATCATCCCCAATCAGTACCCCACCAGGTGGTGGAGGAACACCACCTCATATTTCACTTGGGTATCTTAGAACCCAATGGTAGGAACATTGAATTCTCCATTTTTAGGTCATTATCTACAAAGTCCCCCTTTCCACCCCCATTTCCCCATCTCTGCCTTTCAGAGTATAGAAGTGAGGTCGACCGACTGACCAAATGGTGCCAGCACAATAACCTGGCCCTCAACATCAGCAAAACCAGGGAACTGACTGTGGACTTTGGAAGGAGTAGGATGGGGACCCACAGTCCCGTTTATATCAACGGGTCGATGGTTGAAAGGGTCAAGAGCTTCAAATTCCTGGGCGTGCACATCTGTGAAGATCTCTCCTGGTCCGAGAACACTGATGCAATTATTAAGAAAGCTCATCAGCGCCTCTACTTCCTGAGAAGATTACGGAGAGTCGGCCTGTCGAGGAGGACCCTCTCTCTCTAAACTTCTACAGGTGCACAGTAGAGAGCTTGCTGGACCGGTTGCCCAGGAGCGGAAAAGACTACAAAAAGTAGTAAACACTGCCCAGTCCATCATCGGCTCTGACCTCCCCACCATCGAGGGGATCTATCGCAGTCGCTGCCTCAAAAAGGCTGGCAGCATCATCAAGGACCCACACCATCCTGGCCACACACTCATCTCCCCGCTACCTTCAGGTAGAAGGTACAGGAGCCTGAAGACTGCAACGTCCAGGTTCAGGAATAGCTACTTCCCCACAGCCATCAGGCTACTAAACTCAACTCAAACAAAACTCTGAACTTTAATAGCCTATTGCACTTTATCTGGTTATTTATGTGTGTATATATATATTCAATGGTATATGGACACTCTGATCTGTTCTGTATTTATTCATGCCTACTATGTTCTGTTGTGCTGAAGCACAGCAAGAATTTCATTGTCCTATCTGGGACACATGACAATAAACTCTCTTGAATCTACCGTGCCTCAATGCGCACCCATTTCTCCCCTTCCCGCTGTCCCCTTCCACCTGTACTCACGTTTCACGCCTCTTCTCTCATCATCTCCTTATCTCACACTTTTGTCCTTTGTCCAACCATCTTCAATCATAAATTCTGTATCCACCTATCACTTGCCCAACATTGTCCCGCCCCCACCTCTCTTCCAGCTTTCTTTCCCCCCAACCCCCTCTCCCCCCCCCCCCCCGACTACATTCAGTCTGAGGAAGGGTCCCAGCCCGAAACGTGGTCTATCCGTGTTCTCCGGAGTTGCTGCCTGACCCACTGAGTTACCCCAACACATTCTATGTTATCCCACTTCTGCTTCCACTACCTAAGCACAGGGGGCATCGCAACCCCAGTGCATCTTAGCGATGTGGGAGGAGGGACATTGGACTTTGTCGGTGGAACTGATGCTCTACGATGTACTGCATTGCTGAGAACTATATTCTGCACCCTGGGTCTTCCCCTTCGCTCTATTTTAGTTTCGCTTTGTTTCGCTCAGAGATACAGCGCGGAAAGCAGGCCCTTCGGCCCACCGGGTCCGTGCCGACAAACGATCCCCGCACATTAACACTATCCTACACACACTAGGGGCAATTTTTGCCAGGCCAATCTACCGACATACCTGCACGTCTTTGGAGTGCGGGAGGAAACCGAAGACCTCGGAGAAAACCCACGCGGGTCACGGGGAGAACGTGCACGCTCCGTACAGACACGCACCCGTGGTCAGGATCGAACCGGGGACCCGGGCGCTGTGAGGCAGCAACTCTACCGCTGCGCCACCGTGACCACCCTAATATTATATGACTGGAGTTTGACTTGAATGTATTTATGTATTTATATATTTGATCTGCTTGAATGGCATGCAAAGCAAAGCTTTTCACTGTACCTCAGTACACATGGCATCGGTAAACCGAAACCATGCGGTCCAGGGGAGAACATGCGAGCTCCACACAAGCAGCATCCGAGATCAGGATAGAACCCGGGACTCTGGTGCTGTGAGGCACCAACGCTACCAGCTGCATTACTGTGCCCACCACAATGATTGGGCTAACGCATGACGAGCGTTTGACGGCACTGGGCCTGTACTCACTAGAGGGGGACCTCATTGAAACTTACCGAATAGCGAGAGGCTTGGATTGAGTGGAAGCAGAGAAGATGTTTCCACGAGTGGGAGAATCTAGGATCAGAGGGCGCAGTCTCAGAATTAAAGGCCGTAGCTTTAGCATGGCGATGAGGAGGGATTTTGTTCTTCAGAGGGCGGCGAATCTGTGGAATTCATTTGCCACAGACGGCTGTGGAGGCCATGTCGGTGGATATCTTTAAGGCATGGATAGATAGATTCCTGATTAGTTCGGGTGTCAGGGGTTATGGGGAGAAGGCAGGGGAATGGGGTTAGGAGGGAGAGATAGATCAGCCATCGTCTTCTTATCGAGTCCACACACAAGATTTGAAGTCGTTCAGCCAGAGCTGAACACGCTTCTCGGCATCTGCGCACAACGGTGTCCGTCTTGTCGCTTCTTCTCGCGCGTGGCGGTGGAAAGATTGGTGGAAGCAGGGCCGCGACGTCAACGCTCTCTCCGTGGCCTCGTTGTTGAATGGCGTGGACGATGGGCCGAATGGCCTAATTCTGCTCCTGGCGCCAGTCAGCTGATGAGCATTTCCTATTTTTATCTCAGATTGGAAGCGGCTGCCGTCTTTTTTCGCAATTGGCGGCGAAAATCCATAATGAGTCTGGCATTTCGAACACTTTCGGAGAACTGCAAATGCAGCGGTGAATATAAATTGCACTTAAACAGCTGTCTTTGTGTGCTGAAACATCGCAGAGTAATCAACAAAGTGGGAAAATTAATACTGATAAGGCAAAGAAATGCCATGGGAATTATAATGCATAATCATGTTATAGTTTATAATATCATGAAATGGCCAATTCCACCTCACTACACATTTTGGATATGTTCTTCAAAATCCCCTGGGCGGCACGGTGGCGCAAAGGTAGAGTTGCTGCCTCACAGCACCAGAGACCCAGGTTCGATCCTGACCACGGCCGCTGTCTGTATGGAGTTTGTACGTTCTCCCCGTGACCCGCCTGGGTTTCCCCCGCGAGCTTCGGTTTCCTCCCACACTCCAAACACGTGCAGGTTTAAAGGGCCCGTCCCACTCGGGCGACCTAATCCGCGAGTTCTGGCGAGTTTGCCCTCGACTCATACTCGCAGCGTGGTCGACACGAGGTCCTAGGAGGTCTTTGTAACTCTCCTTCACGCTCGAGAGTGGTCCCCGCGTACTCGAAGCTTCAGCTAGGTCACGGCGTTTTTTTTCTACATGTTGGAAATTGCCCGCGAGTAGAAAAGTGCCGCCATGGAAAAAATCGATACATTTTTACTCGTAGGTTTAGCCGTAGTAGGTCGTAGCAGGTCGGCATGTTAGTCGCAGGTAATCAGGGTAGTCAAAGGTAGTCGAGGGTAGTCGTAGATAGTCTTCATCATAGTCGAAGGGAGGTCGAAGGAGGTCGTCCTCACTCTCCACTATTCGGTGTCCAATTTTCCCGAAGTTAGTCGTACCTAGTTGTAGCTAGTCGAAGGAGGTCTTCAACATGTCATTTTTTCAAACTCTCCTAAACTCTTCTAAACTCGCCAATTAGGTCGCCCAAGTGGGATAGGCCCTTAAAGGTTAATTGCCTAGGTAAGATTGTAAATTGTCCCATAATGTTAGTCAATAGACAATAGACAATAGGCAATAGACAATAGGTGCAGGAGTAGGCCATTCAGTCCTTCGAGCCAGCACCGCCATTCAATGTGATCATGGCTGATCATCCCCAATTAGTACCCTGTTCCTGCCTTCTCCCCATATCCCCTGACTCCGCTATCTTTAAGAGTCCTATCTAGCTCTCTCTTGAAAATATCCAGAGAACCGGCCTCCACCGCCCTCTGAGGCAGAGAATTCCACAGACTCACAACTCTCTGTAGGAAAAAGTATTTCCTCATCTCCGTTCTAAATGCCTTACCCCTTATTCTTAAACTATGGCCCCCGGTTCTGGACTCCCCCAACATCGGGAACATGTTTCCTGCCTCTAGCGTGTCCAAACCCTTAATAATCTTATATGTTTCAATAAGATCCCCTCTCATCCTTCTAAACCCCAGACGCTCCATTCTCTCAGCATTGTGTGCAGGGATCGCTGGTCGGCGCAGACTCAGTGGGCCGAAGGGCCTGTTTCGTTGCTGTATCTCTAAACTAACCTAAACCTTCTCAGCTTTCGTGTCATGAAGTCACAGAAAAATACTGCATGGAAACTGGCCCTTCTGGCCCGTCAAGTCCTCACTGTGTCAACTGCCCATTTACACAAATCTTATATTAATCCAATGTTTTATTCTACCCTCTCTCTTGAATTCTATCCCACACTTTTAGACTTTAGGCTGTAGGCTTTAGAGATACAGCGCGGAAACAGGCCCTTCGGCCCCTCCAGTCTGCACCGAACAGGGATCCCCGCACACTAACAATACCCTACACACACCAGGGACATTTTTTACATTTACACCAAGCCAATTAACCTACAAACCTGTAGGTCTCTGGAGTGTTCGGAGGAAAGAGAAGATCTCCGAGAACGTGCGAACTCCGTACAGACAGCACCCGTAGTCAGGATCAAACCAGGGTCCCTGGCGCTGAAAAGCAACAACTCTACCGCTGCGCCACCGTGCTGCCCTTTAATAGCAACCCGAAGGAAACAGATTGCCTGGGCATTTTTACATTGGATCCTGGCGCTTTGTGCTGTCTGCGTTTCCAACATTAATTATAATGTGTAATTCGGAGCTTTATGAAACTACCAGAATGTTACACAAATCCATCTGCTTCAACAAAACTCTCTCTCAGGCAAGGAGATCGGGAGCAATCTGTTTAGTTTAGCAAAGTTTATTGTTGTCATGTGTACTGAGGTACAGTGAGAAGCCTTCTGTTGCGCGCGCTCTCCAACTCTTTCACCCGCTGTGTCGGAAGGAGCTGCAGGTGCTGTTTACGCTGAAGATAAACACAAAATGCTGGAGTAACTCAGCAGGACAGGCAGCCTCTCTTGAGAGGCGGAATGGGTGACGTTTCGGGTCGAGAAGAAAGGGGAGTGGGTCGAGTCCGCGCCGACCGGCGATCCCCGCTCACTGACGCCATCCTACACTCACCAGGGTCAAGTTGCGTTTTTACACCAAGCCAATTAACCTACAAGTCTGTACATTTTTGGAGTGCGGGAGGAAACCGAAGGTCTCGGAGAAAACCCACGCAGTTCACGGGGCGAAAGTACAAACTCCGGAGAGACAGCGCCCGTAGTCGGGATCGACCCCGGGCCTCTGGCGCTGTAAAGCAGCAACTCTACCGCTGCGCCTACAGGCGAGGCCTTTGCTCCTGCCATCAGTCAGAAACTAAAGCACTCTACACGTGTTGAATGTGGCTGTAACGTGTCAAAGGTTGAGGGAGAGCTGATAGAAGTTAAATGATGAGAGGCATAGACAATACGTGCAGGAGGAGGCCATTCGGCCCTTCGATCCAGCACCGCCATTCATTGTGATCATGGCTGATCGTCTCCAATCAGTAACCCATGCCTGCCTTCTCCATATCCCTTGATTCCATTAGCTATAAGAGCTAAATCTAACTCTCTCTTGAAACATCCAGTGATTTGGCCTCCACTGCCCTCTGTGGCAGGGAATTCCACAAATTCACAACTCTCTGGGTGAAAGGGTTTTTTCTCACCTCAGCCTTAAATGGCTTCCGCTTTATTCTAAGACTGTGGCCCCTGGTTCTGGACTCGCCCAACATTGGGAATATTTTTCCTGCATCTGGCTTGTCCAGTCCTTTTATAATTTTGTATATTTCTGTAAGACCCCCCCCCCCCTCATCCTTCTAAACTCCGCTGCCGGGGGTGGGGGTGGTGGAGGCAGATACAAGACAGAGGCTTTTGGATAAGCTGGGAATGGAAGGACAAGGATTACATGCAGGCAGAGGAAATTTTAGTTCAACATGGCATCAAGTGCGATGCAGAGAAAGTAGGCCGAAGAGCCTGTATTGAAACGCACACCTCCAGATTCAGGGACAGCTTCTTCCCAGCTATTATCAGGCAACTGAATCATCCTATCACCAACTACAGAGCAGATCTGAGCTACCATCCACCTCATTGGAGACCTTCAAACTATCTTTAATCGGACTCTACAGGACATTATCTAGCATTAAACATTATTCCATTTATCAATATATGTACACTTTTAGCTTAGTTTAGATACAGCAGGGAAACAGGCCCTATCGGCCCACCAGGTCCGCGCTGACCGGCGATCCCCCGCGCATTAACACTATCCTACACCCTCTATGGAGGATTTTTACATTCACCAAGCCAATTAGCCTACAAACCTGTACGTCTTCAGAGTGTGGGAGGAAACCGAAGATCTCGGAGAAAATCCACACAGGTCACGGGGAGAACGGACAAACTCCCTACAGACAGCGCCCGTAGTCAGGCTCGAACCGGGGTCTCCGGCGCTGTATTGGCTGTAAGGCAGCAGCTCTACCCGCTGCTCCGCCGTGACCGCACAGTTCTGTGGACGGCTGGATTGGATAATCATGTATTGTCTTTCCGCTGACTGGTTAGCACGCAACAAAGGTTTTTCACTGCAAGCACACACGTGACAATAAACAAAACTAAACTAAACTAAAGGAATAGACTGGGCTAAAGTATGGGTCGACCGGCTTATATTCACTGGGATTTCGAAGGATGAGAGGGGATCTTATAGAAACATGTACAATTCTTGAAGGATCGGACAGGCTAGGTCCGGTAAAAATGTTTCCGATGGTGGGGGAGTCCAGAACCAGGGGACACAGTTTAAAAATATGGGGTCAGCCAATTAAGAACGAGATGAGGAAAAACGTTTTCACCCAGAGAGTTGTGAATCTGTGGAATCCTCTGCCACAGAAGGCAGTGGAGGCCAATTCCCTGGATGTTTTTAAGAGAGAGTTAGATTTAGTTCTTGGGGCGAACGGAATCAAGGGATATGGGGAAGGGGGTCCGGATTTTGGATGATCAGGCATGATCATATTGAATGACGGTGCTGAAGGGCCTACTCCTTCACCTATTTTCAATGTTTCTATGTTTCTATGTAAACTTAACAAAACTAACTGAACTAAACTGGACTAAACTAGACTAAACTAAACTTCTTAGGCCTCCTTCGGTCAAGGCTGACCATGGGCGTCTCCAGGGTTGGTGGACGCCCGTGCGTGACTTTGTTTAACGCGGGGAGACTGGCGCACAGACAGCCACCCCACGGTCCTTGATAGATCTGGGTCGGGATCCAGTGGCATGGAGTCCAAGACGACCGGAGACCCTTTTCTGCCGCAGCCTTCATCCATCCGCCTTCCCAGCCGTTGTGACGCTCCACTAAGGTCAGCCATCGTCCTCCGCCTGTTCCACCGTTGAGGTCTTGGTTGGATTAACTGAACTAAACTAAACTAAACTAAACTAAACAAGTGCTGTTCTATTTTCTATGTGACACATAATGGAAGGTTTGTAGAATCCGGCCCATTGCTACACTGTGTCTAAAGTTTAGTTCAGTTTAATTCGATTTAGTTCATTGCCACGTGTACTGAGGTACAGTGAAAAGCTTTTTTTGCTGGGTGCTATCCAGTCAGCGGAAGGACTATAGATGATTACACTCAAGTTGCCCACAGAGTGCAGATACAGGGAAAAGGTGAATAGCAAAGTTATAATAATAAACACTGCCGTTGGAGTAGAGATTTAAAAGAGTGCAGCGATTGTAATGCGTGCTTGCAGATTAGGGTTGCCGACTGTCCCGTATTAGCCGGGACATCCCGTATATTGGGCTAAATTAGTTTGTCCCATACTGGGCCGCCCTTGTCCCGCATTTGGCTGCTACTACTCGGGTCGAGGGGACTGTCGGGTCGGAGCGCCGTGTCCGGCCCCCGCATCACCCGTCCCGATGTAGTGCAGCCCATGGAGTGCAGCAGCAGCAGCAGCAGCAGCAGCGCCTCGCCCGTGGCCCCGTCGGTCGGTCGGCAGCCCGGCCAGCTGTCCGACCTTTGGATCTTCGCTGACCGCCGACACCACCACCGCCCCGCCTTCTCACGGCCGATCATCGGTTCACGAGTTGGACGGGGCGCCGGATTTGCGCGCGACGTCGCGCGGCCAGGGCCAAAACTCCTCAGCTGGCCCGCCGGCTGGGCTTTGTGTGCAGTCCAGCACCCGGGCCAACTCATCATTCACCCCAGCCACGGCTGAGTCGGTCAACGAATTGCCGTCGGGAATTTGTCCCGTATTTTGAATTTTTGTCCCTTATTTGGGAGTGAGAAAGTTGGCAACCCTATTGCAGATCGACTTCTGGGACCCGCACATAGAGAGTCGCCTGGCTTTGGCCCCATCTTGTTTCCCTACTTGAATCCTTCCCTTCCATTTGTCAGTGGTCGGGGGCTATGGGGAGAAGGCAGGAGAATGGGGTTGAGAGGGAAAGATGGATCAGCCATGATCGAATGGCGGAGTAGACTCGATGGGCTGAATGGCCTAATTCTGCTCCTAGAGTTTATGAACTTATGAACATTGTACCTTGTATCTTCCGAAGAGGCCACCAGGGACTACACTGGAATTTGGACAATTTTATACTGGACAATTTTTACATTTATCAAGCCACTTAATCTAGACAATTAACCTGCAAACCTGCACGTCTCTGGAGTGCGGGAGGAAACCGAAGATCTCGGAGAAAACCCAAACAGGTCACGGGGAGAGCGTACAAACTCCGTACAGACAGCGCCCGTAGTCGGGATCGAACCCGGGTCTCTGGCGCTGCGTTTTGCTGTAATGCGGGGACTCTCCCGCTGCGCCACCCGTGACTGCCTTCAGTTGCACTTCCGGGATGGGAAATTCCGCACTCCGGCCCAAACTTAGGGCAACTTTTTACCAAAGAGCTTCCATGTCCGAGAAAAAACGAAAGCAATCTTTCTGGTGGCTGTGACAGAGGAGGGGAAGTTTAGTAGCTCCTCTTTTGCACTCTGCTTGGATTTCTCAACATCGTTGACCTCACCATCAGGGGCGGCCCGGTGGCGCAGCAGTAGAGTTACCGAGTCTGAGTGCGTGAGGGACCCGGGTTCGATCCTGCCCACAGACGCTGTCAGTACGGAGTTTGCACGCTCTCCCTGCGTCCACATGGGTTTTCTCCGGGTGCTCCGCTTTCCTCCCACATCCCAAAGAAGTGCAGGCTTGTAGGTTGTGTCGGAAGGAAACATAGAAACATAGAAATTAGGTGCAGGAGCAGGCCATTCGGCCCTTCGAGCCTGCACCGCCATTCAATATGATCATGGCCGATCATCCAACTCAGTATCCCGTACCTGCCTTCTCTCCATACCCCCTGATCCCTTCAGCCACAAGGGCCACATCCAACTCCCTCTTAAATATGGCCAACGAACTGGCCTCAATTACCTTCTGTTCCAGAGAACTGCAGCTGCTGGCTTACACCGAAGAAAGAAAGACACAAAATGCTGGAGTAACTCAGTAGGTCATGCAGCGCCTCTGGAGAGAAGGAATAGGTGACGTTTCGGGTCGAGGCCCTTCTTCACAATGTGTGTCAGGAGATATGGAAGGATATAAAGTTAATTGGCTTCGATAAATAGTTAAATTGTCCCCGGTGTGCAGAATAGTGCGAGTGTACAGGGTGATCGCTGGTCGCCGTGAACTCAATAGACAATAGACAATAGACAATAGGTGCAGGAGTAAGCCATTCGGCCCTTCGAGCCAGCATCGCCATTCAATGTGATCATGGCTGATCATCCCCAATCAGTTCCCCGTTCCTGCCTTCTCCCCATATCCCCTGACTCCGCTATCTTTAAGAGCCCTATCTAGCTCTCTCTTGAAAGCATCCAGAGAACCGGCCTCCACCGCCCTCTGAGGCAGAGAATTCCACAGACTCACAACTCTCTGTGAGAAAAAGTGTTTCCTCGTCTCCGTTCTAAATGGCTTACCCCTTATTCTTAAACTGTGGCCCCTGGTGCTGGACACCCCCATCTCGGTGGGCCGAAGGGCCTCTTTCCACACTGTATCTCGTGTCAAAAGTCTAAACACAGATTTTTTTTTTTTTAATTAATATTTAACAAGCTAATTACTTTTTAGACCCAAGATGACACGTTTCAAAACTGAATTATAATTACATTTTTAAGCTTTGCCTTAGGCTCTATAATGCAGTTTTCTGTTAAATGAATATCTTTTTTTCTTACATTTATACAAACAGCAGTTATAGCACAGTTATCTAATTAATGTAACTGAGCAGTAACATGATGGTTTTCAATTAAATTGTTTGAAACAAAAAAAAAACGCTGGATTTTCACGTCACATCAAGTTGTCTTGTCTCTGGGTTTCCCATCAGCTTTGTGAATCTAGACACTTGTGCGGGGAAGAGAGGCTGGTTGTATTACACTATCTGTCACATGAGTTGGATTGTCACACGAAGCTGCCCTTGACATTTCCACACTGGGCCAAAGGTTCTGACTGTCTACCCAATCTAAGCATTCAGGTACAGCAGGCAGCGAAGAAATCTAATGGCATGTTGGCCTTCATAGCAAGAGAGGATTTGAGTTTAGGAGCAAGGAGATCCTACTGCAGTTGCACAGGGCCCTTGGGAAACCAATCCTGGTCTCCAGTTTTGGTCTCCGAATTTGAGAAAGGACATTCTTGCTATTAATGGAGTGCAGCGTAGGTTCACCAGGTTAATTCCCGGGAAGGCGGGATTGACATATACTGAGAGAATGGATCGACTGGGCTTATATTCCCTAGAATTTAGAAGGATGAGAGAGGACAGCTGCACTCCCTCAATAGCAAGAATGTCCTTTCTCAAATTTGGAGACCAAAACAGCACATAATACTCCAGTTGCGGTCTCACCAGGGGCCTGTACATCTCGATGTTGGGGGAGTCCAGAACCAGGGGCCACAGTTTAAGATTAAGGGGTAAGCCATTTAGAACGGAGACGAGGAAACACTTTTTCTCACAGAGAGTGGTGAGTCTGTGGAATTCTCTGCCTCAGAGGGCGGTGGAGGCCGGTTCTCTGGATACTTTCAAGAGAGAGCTAGATAGGGCTCTTAAAGATAGTGGAGTGAAGAGATATGGGGAGAAGGCAGGAACGGGTACTGATTGGGGATGATCAGCCATGATCACATTGTTGGCCATCCGACACGACAGCACCCGTGGTCGGGATCGAACCTGGGTCTCTGGCGCTGAGAGGCAGTAGTTCTCCCGCTGCGCCACCGTGCCTCCTTTACCTCTGAGATCATCATAGCTTTGTGAATGTAGGCACTTGTTGGTGGGGAGCAGTTAACCAAGCGCCAGAGACCTGGGCTCGACCCCGACTACGGGTGCGGTCTGCGCAGAGTTTGTACCTTCTCCCCGTGACCGCGTGGGTTTTTCTCCGGGAGCTCCGGTTTCCTCCCACATTGGAAAGACGTGCGGGGTTTGTAGAATTGGCTTCTGTAGATTGCCCCTTGTCTGCAGGACGGAGCCAGTGCAGGGGCGACAATGAAGGTCGGCACAAAACGCTGGAGTAACTCAGCGGGCCGTGCAGTGTAAAGGAACAGGTGACGTTTCGGGACGGAACCCCGCTTCAGGCGATCGCTGGTCGGCGCCAACTCGGTGGGCCAAAATTGCCCATTTCCACGGTGTATCACTCAAAACTAAAAGAAGAACTAGGGGTGCCGTATGATGGCAGCCTCTGCCTACAGTCTGTCTGTTTTTCCACCTTTTTAAAACATTTATTCTGTTTAAAAAGTATGTGTTGGAGTTTCCTAGTATTGTTATGTGGGGGGAGGGGGGCAGGGTAAGGGGGAAACTGTTTCCCAGTCACTTCCTGGCGAGGATGCGACAGGAATTCTCCGAGTCGCGTCCTACCATCGCAGCCGCTCCCGCTGGGGACCGGCCAGAGCTTCAGCGGCGGCGCAGCGCTCGATGCATCGCGGAGCGGGCGATGCCTCACCCGGATCGCCGTTTGAAGCACCGGAGCGTTGGGCCTGCTGCTTCAACATTGTGGAACCGCGGGATGCGGAGCTCCCAGCCGCGGGCGGCGCTGAGTTCCACGTCGCGGAGTCCTGGGGTCACTTTGCCGAGGGCCGCCAGCGTGCTGGGAGCTCCGCCCTGTGGACTTCGGGAGCCGCAGTCTCCGGTAAGAAGTGGCCGATTCGGAAGTCCAAGCCGCTGAGGGTGTTCTACCGTTCCAACGTGGGAGTCCCATCATCCCGGCGAGAGGGTCTGCCCGTAGCGGCGACCGCGGGGGGCTCGAGAGGCCCCGACCACGGGTGAACAACAGTGGGGAAACTTTGAATCCGCTGTGTGGGGGATGTTTATGTTAAAGACTATCGTGCTCTGAATTCTTTTATTATTCGTGTGGCTGTATGGTGACCCCCAAATTTCACTGTATCAATTGGTGCACGTGACAATGAACGTCTCTTGCCTCTTGAACCTTGAAGACTCAAAGGAGTGTGGAATTGCAGAGAAGATGGTAGATGTGCGGAAATGATTTAAAAAAAAACAGCGTGAAATTCGGAAAAGGAAGGAGTTAAAAATCAAACAGCATCTCTGCCGATGATTCCATAGTTTATGATGATGAAGTTGAGGATCAGCTCGAAATAGCAACGCAGACGTTTAAAAGGGAACAATATAGTTGTGGGCGCAGACACTGCCTGTTCAATTCTCCCTGGCTGTCTGTCAGTATTAATGCAGAGAAACATTAATTAAAAAGATTAACGTTGCACATCTCCGGACTGACACATCCATTCAGAGCGCGGCTGGGCGACAAGGAAATGACACGAATGTCTCACTCTCTACCACTTATGCAATGTGATTTAAATATTTATGCTTCGACAGGTGAATTATGTGTGGGCAATTAAAAGAGAGTGGGGAGATGCACCCAAGTTGCTTGTTTTACCGGAGTTACCAGGACAGCAGATGCTGCAATCTTCAGCAAAGCACAAAGGGACCTCCCTTCCTTTAAGAAGGAGATGAGGAGGGATTTCTTCAGCCAGAAGGTGGTGAATCTGTGGAATTCATCGCCACAGAAGGCTGTGGAGGACAAGTCAATTGATATATTTAAGGCAGAGATTGATAGGGTTGGGACCCTTCTTGATTGGTGCGGGTGTCTGGGATTATGGGGAGAAGGCTGGAAAATGTGGTTCGGAGGGAGAGATAGGACAGCCATGAATGAACGGCGGAGTAGACTCAATGGGCAGAATGGTCTAATTCTGCACCGATCACTTGCGAACTTATCGACAGAGAGATGGAGTAACTTAAGGGGTCTCCAAACCTGTCCTATCCATGTACCTGTCTGAATATATCTTAAACTGCATGATAGTACCTGCCTCAACTACCTCCTCTGGCAGCTTGTTCCATACACCCAACAACCTTTGTGTACAAAAGTGAAGTGAGGTGTGGGTTTGATTAGCAGAAGGGCGGACAAAGGCTGGAAATGAAAAGGAGATGAGATAAGGGTGGTGCAGCGGTAGAGTTGCTGCCTTACAGCGGCAGTTTAGTTTGGAGATACAGCGCAGAAACAGGCCCTTCGGCCCATCGAGTCCGCACCGACCAGCGATCCCCGCCCACTAACGCTATCCTACGCACACTTGGGGCAATTTACATTCATACCAAGCCAATTAGCCCGCAAACCTGTACGTTTTTTGGAGTGTGGAAGGAAACTAAAGATCGCGGAGAAAACCCACGGGGAGAACGTACAAACTCCGTACGGGTAGTGCCCGTCGTCAGGATCGAACCCGGGTCTATGGCGCTGCAAGGCCGCTGCGACACACCGTACCGTCCTGTATTAATATTCAATGAGGAGATTGATTTCCTATTTACAGAGTAGTAATGTTTGAATGAGTCACCGGAGATTCTGGGTTTGGAATAAAGTGGCGTTAGTAATTGATTTTGGCGCTGAAGAGCTGCAAGGCAGCAACTCTACCGCTGCGCCCACTTGCCGCCTGGTGACATCTAGAAACAAGTCCTTCCACTGAAAGTGTATACATATAGATGCAGAAACAGTACGATTATTTATTTGTGTAGGAGGGAACTGCAGACGCTGTTTTCACACCGAAGATTGACACAAAAAGCTGGAGTAACTCAGCGGGAGAGGCAGCGAGTCCTGGAGAGAAGGAGTGGGTGACGTTTTTTCGGGTCGAGACCCTTCTTCAGCTGAGAGTCAGTGGGGAGGGAAACGAAAGATATAGATAAAGAGATGGAGAGAAATTGAACAAGTGAATGAAAGATATGCAAAAAAGTAACAATGATAAAGGAAACAGGCCATTTGTTAGCTGTGGGTTAGGTGAAAACGAGTTACAGACATGAGACTCAACAAGGCAACACAGGTGAGGAGTTATTTATTTGCTCATTCAACCTTTATTAAACAAATGTGTTTTTGTAAAACATAGAGACATAGAAAACAGATGCAGGAGTGGGCCATTCAGCCCCTTGAGCCAGCACCGCCATACAATACGATCATGGCTCATCGTAGCCTGTTCAGCACCCTGTTCCTGCTTTTTCCCTATATCCCTCGGTTCTGTTAGCCCTAAGAGCTAAATCCAACATTCTCTTGAAAACATCCAGTAAACTGTCCTCCACTGCCTTCTGTGGACGAGAATTCCACAGATTCACAACTCTCTGGTGTTAAGGGTTTTCTCATCTCAGTCCTATATGGCCAACACCTTATTCCTAAACTGTGACCCCCTGGTTCTGGACACCCCCAACATCGGGAACATTTTCCCTGCATCTTGCCTGTCCAATCCCTTAAGAATTGTATACGTTTCTATAAGATCCCCTCTCATCTTTCTACAATCCAATGGATACAAGGCCAGTGGACCCATTCTTTCATCATATGACTGCATCGCCATCCCGGGATTAACCTGGTGAACCTACGCTGCACTCCCTCAAACTTGAGGAAGGACATTCTTGCTATTTTGAGGGAGTGCAGCGTAGGTTCACAAGGTTAATTCCCAGGATGGCGGGACTGTCATATGTTGATATAATGGAGCGGCTGGGCTTGTGTACTCTGGAGTTGAGAGAGAAAGATGAGAGGGGATTCTTATTGAAACATATAAGATTGTTAAGAGGTTTGGACATGCTAGAGGCAGGAAACATGTTCCCGTTGTTTGGGAGAGTCCAGAACTTAGGGGCCATAGTTTAAGAATAAGTGATAAGCCATTTAGAACAGAAGATGAGGAGAAACCTTTTCACACAGAGAGTGGTGAGTCTGTGGAATTCTCTGCCTCAGAGGGCGGTGGAGGCTGGTTTTCTGGATGCTTTCAAGAGAGAGTTAGGTGGAGCTCTTAGGATAGTTAAAGGTAAGGGATATGGGGAGAAGGCAGGAATGGGGTACTGATTGTGGATGATCAGCCATGATCACAGTGAATGGCGTGCTTGCTCCTGCACCTATTGTCTATTGTCAATTGTCTATTGTCAGAATGTCCTTCCTAAAAATTTAGGAGACCAAAAAGCACCGCAATACTCCAGGTGTGGTCTCACCAGGGTCCTGCACAACTGCTTTGCCGGAGAGATGGGCAAAAATTGGATTTGGAATTTGCTGGGAAGATTTGAGTGCTAAAACTGGCCGAGCATCCCGCATAACCTGCGATCCAATGGACCTCTCCCCATCTCCGCTAACTGGAGCCTGCTCACCTCCCGCCTCCTCGTAAACACCGAGTCCCTTTGTTCCTATCTTCCTCTCTCGTATTAGCATGTTGTGTAAGGCTGGCGGAGAGGGGGTGGGGGGGGGGGGAGGAGGGGAGGGTGGGGAACGGAGAAAATATTGTTTCAGGAGAATTGTATTTATAAGCTGCATATATTAGCATTACATTTGCAATCACGAGAAACAATGAGCTTATTTAAGGAATAAGTTTTTTAAATTATAAAATTATAATTTTAAATAAACGCATAAAATTATTAAAAGGACTGAACACGCTAGATGCAGGAAAAATGTTCCAATGTTGGGGGGAGTCCATAACCATGGGCCACAGTTTAAGAATAAGGGTGGGGGGTTTTAGGGTTGGTTTAAAACTGAGATATGAGAAAAAACGTTTTCACCCAAAGTTGTGAATTTTGTGGAATTCTCTGCCACAGATGGCAGTGGAGGCCAGTTCACTGGATGCATTTAAAAGAGAGTTAGATAGAGCTCTAGGGACTAGCGGAATCAAGGGTGTAGGAGAAGGTAGGCACGGGCTACTGATTGTGGATGGTCTGGCCGATGTGATCACAATGAATGGCGGTGCAGGCTCGAAGGGCCAAATGGCCTCATCCTGCACCTATTTGCTATGAAACCGCCTATCTGAGAGGTGAAAAGGTTAAGGACTGGAAGTCATTATCATAATCTCACACCAGGCATGTCTCTGAGGTGGAGTAGACATCCGATGAAAATTGGTTGTGTAAGCCGAGAAGAGATGCCTTATGATCACGGTCTGGTTTATTGATGACGGTCTCTATGTGATGCGTGCAATGCATTATTTGGCGAACTGTGTTTAAATCTTCTGAAAATACAAGGCGAAAGAGGTGAATTTTTAGCTTAGTTTAGTTTAGAGATACAGCGAAAGAAACAGCGAGTCCACACTGACCATCGCAATCCCCGCACGCTAACACGATCCTACACACACCTAGGGACTATTTACAATTTTACCGAAGGCGATTAACCTACACCGTGCTTTGCCCTTACAGTTAAATATTTTTTTTGTGGAAGGAATTAATTTTTGATTACACAGTTATCATTCTGGCCTATAAGTTCCTCTTCTCATTCTTTAAATTACAGTGAACACAAGCCCAGTCGACCCATTGCACGTCAGTCCCGCCTTCCCAGGAATTAACCCGGTGAACCTACACTGCACTCCACCAATAGCAATAATGTCCTTCCTCAGATTAGGGAGCAAGCCACAATACTCCAGGTGTGGTCTCACCAGGTGTGCCCTGTACAACTGCAGTAGGACCTCCTTGCTCCTAAACTCAAATCCTCTCCAAATGAAGGCCACATAGCATCCTCCTCGCAGCTCGCACTTGCCGCCCAGCTTTGTGTCATCCGCAAGCTCAGAGATGTTACATTTTTTGTAGTTAAATATCTAGTTATTTGTTTTTGCATTTTTATATTTAGGTTTATTAGTGTCACTTGTTCCGAGGTACAGTGAAAAGATTTGTCTTGCATGCTATCCAAACAGATCACGATTGGAAAAGTTTTAATAGGGGCTATGAGGGGAATTTGTGGATGATGAGTGTATGGAACGAGCTGCCAGAGGAGGTCGTTGAGGGCAGATACTATGACAAACCTTTTTCCTAGGGTACATGGATAGAAAGGTTTAGGGTTTTATGGGCCAAACACAGGCAGGTGGGACTAGCGTAGATATTGGTTTGCATGGGCAAGTTTTGGGCCGATGGGCCTGTTTCCTCTATTATGATAATATTGCCATGACAAGGCCCCAAAATCTTGTGTGAAACCCCTTCGGAAGAGCCTGCGTTAGGGCAAACAGGGTGACAACTACCAAAAGGGTGGCATGGTGGTGACACCGTTTTAGACCTGCTGCCTTACAAAGTCACAGGTTCGATCTTGAGTACAGGTGCTGTCTGTACGGAGTTTGCTCGTTCTGCCTGTGAACCACGTGCGTTTCATCTGGTGCTCCGGTTTTCTTGCACACACCAAAGACGGTTCCAGTTTGTAGCTTATGAGGGTACAAACAAAAGGGCTGGAGAAGAAACTCAGCGGGTGCAGCAGCATCTAAGGGAGCGAAGGCAGATAGCGACGTTTCGGGTCGAGTGAGACCCTTCCTCAGATGGTCAGGGATCAGGGGAAACGAGAGTATAGACGGTGATGTGGAGAGTCAAGAACATATGAATGAAGATATGCAAAAAAGTATCAATGATAAAGGAAACAAGCATTGTAAAAAAGGGGGGGGTGGGTTTTTGTGGTGTGAAACATGAGAATGCTTAGTGGATTGGGTGGGGCGGAGAGGATAAGAGATGAAGAGAGGGAATGCCAGGGCCCGAGGGTCTGAGGGAGAGGTGGGCAGGGAGGGAGAGACAGCAAGGGTTAACAGAATTGAGAAAAATTCTATGTTCAAGTCCAGAGGATGCAGACTCCCCAAGCGGATATGAGGTGCGGTTCCTTCCATACTTGCGTGGTTGTTGCTCACTCTAGCCGTGGAGGAGGCCCAGGACAGAGAGGTCGGATTTCAGAATGGGAGGGGGAGTTTGAAGTGCTGAGCCACGGGACGAGTCGGCATTGGTTTTTGCGGAACCGGTGGGAGGTATGTTCGGCGAAACTATCGCCAAGCATCGCTTGTCTCACCGATATAGATCAGGTTAATCGGCATTCAGTTAAAAATTATACATAAAAATTGCCCTAGGTGTGTTAGGATGATGTTAATGTGACGGGTGATCGCTGGTCGGCGCGGACCTGTAGTTTGAGGGTCCTGTTTCGGCATGCTTCTCTAAATTAAACAGAACCTAAACTAAACAAAAACTAGTGTGACTGGATATTGGCTTAATAAGATCTGTTTCCATCCTGTATCTCCAAACTTAAACCTTAAACTACAGCATGGAAAGGCCATTCGGTCCAACTTGGTTCCTCACTGTCCCAGCTTACACTAGTTCCCATCCGCCAAGGTTAGGTCTATTATCATCCAAACTATCCTATCTAGGCACCTGCCTAACTGTTTCTTATACGTTGGGTTAGTCACAGCTCAACTACCTCCTCTGGCAGCTCGGTTTCCATGCACCACCACCCTTTGTGTGAAAAAATTACCCTCTCACATTCCTATTAAATCCTTTTAATTAGTCCTCTGGTCTCGAGTCACCTTCTCTGGGAAAGAGGACTCAGTGGGTCATACCCTCTCTTGATTTTTGTACACTCTATAAAAAAAAAAAAAAAAAAGATCACCCATCATCCTCCTACGCTCCGGGGAATTGTAGTCCCAGGCATGGTCAACCAGGGGGAAGTTAATTGGCTTCTGTTGTTAACCCTGGTTTGTTGCAATGTAAATTGGTGATAACATGAAAATAGTGTACGGGCCAGCGACTGTGGTCGGAGTGGTCTCGGTTGTGAAGGAGCTGTTTCCACGTTCCATACAGCAATGTCTATTGATGGCTGTTTTCGATGTTTCTATGTTACTAGCCATTTCGAACGGAGACAGGGAGAACACTTTTTTCCACAAGTTGTTATGGTCTGTGGAATTCTCTGTTAGAGGGCGGTAGAAGCTGGTTCTCTGGATATTTAAGGAGGAGTAGATAGATCTCATTGAAGGTAGCAGAAGTCAGGGGATATGGGAGGAAAGGCAGGACCGGTGGTAACTGATTGGGATGATCAGCCATGATCAACTTTGAATGGCGGGGTGATGGTTCAAAGGGCCCGAATGGCCTACTCTGGCACTATTTGTATTTTGCCTAATTGTCTTAGACTCTAAAACTGGAGAGATGTAAAAGGCATCCATCCCCGAAGGGAGATGTTTTCTTATCTTCGTTGCAACGCG
Source organism: Okamejei kenojei (assembly GCA_035221665.1). Classification (NCBI taxonomy): domain Eukaryota; kingdom Metazoa; phylum Chordata; class Chondrichthyes; order Rajiformes; family Rajidae; genus Okamejei; species Okamejei kenojei. The sequence goes on along the minus strand of CM069140.1, from coordinate 75,386,658 downwards.
TGTTTAGAGAGCCACCGTGTGCAGGATGTAATGTAATTGTGAGAGCTGTTCCAATAGCTCGAGGCTTTTTACAACATGAATCCAGCATCGTGACTCAGAAGCGCTTTGGAAGGTCACTGATGAAGTGAGTAGCCCCAATTGGGTAGCTCACGGGACAATGTTGGTGCGTTTCCTGTGTAACACAAGACAAGACTAAGACTGCTGACCTTGACTCTTTCATGTCGGGGACCAGATGGTCAGAGGCTTAGCATTAAAGGACGTTCTTTTTAGGAAGGAGATATGAGAAGATTTCTTTAGTCCGAGGGTTAATAAAGCACAATGGAATAAAATAACCAATACAAACAAACAATAACAAAGTGGAATTCTTATCAACAGAAGGCGTGGAGGCCCTATCAATGGATATTTAAAACGCAGAGATAGATAGATTCTTGATTTCTATCCCACAGTCAAAAAGGCCCCACAGAGGATGTACTTCCTGCGGCAGCTGAGGAAGCACAATCTGCACAGGGCCAATGTTGGTTCCAATTCTACACGGCCTCATTCGTAGGAGTCTGTCCTCACCTCTCCATCGTGGTCTGGTTGGGTCAGCCACCAAGCTCGACACCGGGAGGCTCGCATAGCGAATCGTCGATCAGCAGGGAGATAGGTTGTTGGCCTGCAACCTTCCTCTCCAGTGATGAACTGTACACTGCAGAAGGGCCCAGGAAGCGAGCGGGCAAGATCAATTCTGCAGACCCTCTCACCCTGGCCACAAACTCTTTGAATCACTTCCCTCTGGACGGCGACTCTCCGACTGTCAAAGAAACTGCCACAGCGGACATAAAAATACAGCTTTTTTCACAAGTTGCAGCTCGATCAATGGACCAAAAAATTGTTGCCTCCTTTTGACTCTGGTATTTTATTTAATTCAATGATTATTCGCCTAATTATGTTTTATTATTATTGTTCAATGTTTATGTGTCATTCTAATGTCACTGTTATGTCATGTTGTCAATTTTGCGGGCGGAGCATCAGGCAAATTCCTTGTATGTGATTAAATAACTTGGCCAATAAACTTATTAATTCATTCATAAACTGATTAATTAATTAATAATTCATTCTCCAAGCAAAATAATTAGCAATTAAACAACTCGGCTATTAATGTGCATCAGGAGAAGGATGGGAGAGGAATGCTACAGTTAATCGCACCATGTTTGTCCCTTGGGGTTCCCCAACTCTCTTGACAGTAATTTTTGAAGGAATGGTTCTTGACATTGGAGGTTACGAGAAAAGAAGCGGAGAGAATGGGTTTAGGACGGAGGATGGATTCAGCATTTCTTGACCTAAAGGACGTTAGGAAGGAGGTGAGGAATAATGTCTTTAGTCAGAGGGTGGTGAATCTAGTGAAAGTCATTGCCGCAGAAGGCGTGGGGGCCAAGACATGGGTTTTTTAAGGCGGAGTCGCGAGATGATAGATTCATGATTAGTGCGGGGTGTCAGAGGTTATGGGGAGATGGCAGGAGAGAATCGGGTTTAGGAGGGAGGAGATAGATCAGCGGCATGATTGAATGGCGGAGTAGACTTGTTGGGCCGAATGGCATAATTCCTACTCCAATCTGTTTATGGAATGATGACATGTGTCGGAACTTGACTGCTTGAATACTCCAGCACTTTCTGAAGAATATTTTCGTATTTATTCTGTAGTTTTTTGTTTTTGCATTAATATATGGTGAAATATAATTCCTCACTACACCATTGGTGGTATGTGATAATAAATGTCCTTTGTATTCTTGTATCTTTTGGTATCCTTGTAATATTTTGGTCTATTAAATAATATTTTAATATTTAGTTTATTATTGTCACCCGTGCTGAGGTAATGTCACGGTCATTGCGGACATGAGTGGTAATTCTGTGTAGACTCCATATTTAGCCGATGGTTTTCGATAGATAGGATCAAGCCAGGATTGAATGGCGGGGTTAGACTCGACGGGATGAGTTGCCATAATTCTGCACCTATTGTATCTCTTTCGATCTCTTCTAGTTACAGAAGCTGTTTGCAGGGTTCCCATTCATTAGGATCTTCAGGTGGACTCTGAAGCCTACCATCCACAGCCATTGCATTAATGCCTCGAGGGGTGTGAGAGGTTTTTCCTCAGAGATGTGGAACTTCAGCGCCAAACAATGGATTGTCTTTCCGATAATGCGCCTGAAATGTGCTGTAAATCATTGTGCTTCATTTCATGTTCAGGCGCGTTTTTGTTTTTAACCAAGATAATCAGCTTAAGAGATGTTGTTTTTTTAGCTGTGCGCTGTGTAACAGGCCGCTGGGATGTTTCATCATTGCCCTACAGCGCTAAACCCCAGGTTGTTTTATTGGAGATCAAAAATTAGATTCTGGTTCTTCATGAATGTATCGCAGGTTTGCAGGGACAGATTAATCCAGGGAATCGGGGCGAGAGTTGTGGAACCAGTTATTAACCTCGCAGTACAGGGCCTGTCCCTCTTGCAAGCAATTGCACGGTTTGGCGCGACCATACGGAAGCGGAAGTTCACACGATGTTAAGCACGCTAAGTACGTGCCTAAGTATGTGCGTGAGGTCATTTGACGGCATACCTACCATTCAGCTGGGCAGGCGGGGGCAGTCCGAATTTTCGGACGTCACGTTGGGAAAAGGGGGAAGTTCAACAGGTCGGGGGGTTCCGTGTTCAAGCAGGTACAGAGGCAGCTGAAGAAGCGAATGGCCTGTTGGCTTCATAACGTGAGGAGCGGAGTGCAGAAAGTTCAAACAGCAGGTAGACACAAGCCTGGGAGAGGGCTGCTCATTGCCAGCTTCCCTTTGATGCATCCTGCAAAGGTTCAGATGGTCACAACGCAACTCGGTTGGAGTGAATGCCACTTCATGTAATGTAGACACATCCCACGCTGGAGTAACTCAGCGGGACAGGCGCATCTCTGGTGAGAAGAGACGTCTTCCGAAGGGTCTCGGACCCGAACGTTCACCCATTCTTCTCACCAGGAGATGACTGCCAGTATCCAGCTACACTAATTCACCTGCCTGCGTTTGGCCATATCCCTCCAAACTGTCCTATCCATGTACCCGTCTGTGTATGAAGAAGGGTTCTCGGCACGAAACGTCACTTCACTCCTTCTCCAGAGATGCTGCCTGCCCCGCTGAGTTTACTCCTCAACTTTTTGTGTCTATCTTCTAGCTAAACTCAAATACAATCTCAAATCCAGCAATGGGTTAATCCCACTGAATGTCTGCTTAGTAAGGCAGAGTATAGGGATTCCGGGAGAAGGTGTGGAACGGGGTAATGTGAAATTTTAGACTGCCATGATTGATAGAACCATTTTATACGAAATCTTATAGTAACGTACACAATTATAAATGGACTGACAAGCTAGATGCAGGAAAATATAGACATTAGGACATAGACATTAGAGTGCAGGGAGTAGGCATTCGGCCCTTCGAGCCAGGCAACGTCATTCAATGTGTCATGGCCTGATCACCCAATCAGTGCCCCGTTCCCGCCTTCTACCATATCCCCTGACTCTTTTTTTAGAGCCCTATCTAGCTCTCTCTTGAAGGTAGCCAGGAACCGGCTCACCGCCTCTGAGCAGAGAATTCCACAGACTCACAACTCTCTGTGAGAAAAGTGTTTCTCGTCTCACGTTCTAAAGGGCTTACCCTTATTCTAAAACTGTGGTCCCGGTTCTGGACTCCCCCAGCAATTGGACTGCTTCATGCTGTCGAAACCGCCATCTCTCTTGTCGACACGGAACGCAGACATTGTAAATCTTGAGACAAGACGCAAAGTTCATAAATTCATCAAAGTGAAGGAGCAGAATTGGGCATTAGGCCATACGGACTACTCCGCCATTCACTTGTGTTTGTTTAGTGTAGGAAGGAATGTAGATGCTGGAAACAAACTGTAGGGAATTATGGGGTTCCCTTTCAGCAATGGGCAGGCAGTGACTAGTGGGTGGAGCAAGGCCGGTG
>CM069140.1:75197710-75382178 GCA_035221665.1 Okamejei kenojei | reverse complement strand
AAATCCTTCTGTTGCGCGCGCTCCCCAACTCTTCACACCCTTGTAGGAAGGACTGCCAGGTGCTGTTTACGCCGAAGATAAAACACAAAATGCTGGAGTAACCAGCAGACGGGCAGCCTCTCTGATAGACGGAATGGGTGACGGTTCGGTCGAGAAGAAAGGCGTGGGCGATCCGCGCCGACGGCGATCCCCGCTCATCTGACTGCCATCCTACACTCACCAGTGTCAATTGCGTTTTTTACACCAAGCCGAATACCTACAAGTCCTGTACATTTTTTGGAGTGCGGGAGGAAACCGAAGATCTCGGAAAAACCCACGCAGTTTTCACGGGGCGACAACGTACAAATAACATTGGTCCGCGTGTTCGCGATACAGCCGCCGTAATATTCGCGATCGACCCGCAGGCCTCTGGCGCTTGTGAGAATCAGCAACTCTACCGCGCGGCCTACGTCGAGGCCTTTGACTCTCTCCATCAGTCAGAAACTAAAGCACTCTACATCGGTTGATTGTGGCTGTAACGTGACAATGTTAGGAGATCCTGAGAGAAGTTAAATGATTGATAGCAATAGACAATACGTGCAGGAGTCAGGCCATTTCGGCCCTTCGTGCCAGCACTGAGCCATCATTGTGACATGCTGATCATCCCCAATCAATAACCGTGCCTGCCTTCTCACAACCCTGATTCCCTTAAGCTATAAAAGAGCTACATCAGACTCTCCCTCTTGAACAACCAGAGTCTTTGCTCTCGCACTGCCCTCGTGTGCATGTAATTCCACAAATTCTACAACTCTCTGGGTGAAAAGGTTTTATTCTCACCTCAGTCTTAAATGGACCCCGCTTTATTTCTAAGAGCTGCGCGAGTGGCCCCTGGTTCTCTGGAATACGCCCAAATTGGGAACATGTTTCCTGCCTCTGCTTTCAATCCTTTTATAATTTTGTTATCGTTTCTGTAAGACACCCCCCCCCCCCCTCCGACCCTCATCCAGTTCATTAAAACACACAAAACTCCAGCTGCGCAGAGCGGGTGCTGGGCGAAAGGTAGACAGGCACGATAATCAAGACACAGAGGAACTATCTATGTGATAAGTCACCTTGGCACATTATACCTAGGCAGTGGAATGAGGCGAAGGAACATCTAAGGATCTTTAAACTCTAGCAGGCAGAGGAAGATATCTTTAGTTGCACAAGCACACGATCTCAATAAACAATGCTTTAGGCTTGAGACAAAAAAGAACTGAAATCGAACACCAGTTTATCCTTGATATTTAATTGTGATAAAACGGCAGCACCTTCACAGCAATACAGGGACAGCTTCTTCTCCAGCTATCAATCGGGCACCCTTTAATCATCCTATCAAAACCCTGGAGTAACATTATCATTTAACAATATATTGTACACTTTAGCTCATAGTTAGATACAGCAGGGGAAAACAGCCCTATCGGTCACCCACCAGGAGTCCTGCGCTGACACGCGGCGATCCCGCCAAGCTGCAATTAACACATATCCATAACCTCTAATGGAGGGATTTTTTTAAACATTCAACCATGCCAATTACCTATTCTTGGTTGCAAACCTTACGCTTCACGATGATGGAGGTAAACCGATAGATCTCGGAGAAATCCACACAGGTCACGGGGGAGAAACGGAAAACTCCCTACAGACAGCGCTCCGTAGTCAGGATCGAACGGGTCTTCCTGGCGCTGTATTGGCTGTAAGGCAGGCAGCTCTACCCGCTTGCTCCGCCGTTGCTACACAGTTTCTGTGGAGACGGCTGGATTGGATAAATCATGTATTGATCCTCTTTACGGCTGACGGAACGGTTAGCACGCATGAAACAAAAGGTTTTTTCACTGCAAGCACACACGTGACAATAACTAAACTAAACTAAACTAAAGGAATAGACTGGGCTAAAAAGTATGGGTCACAACACCAGGAGACCTATATTCTGCTGGAATTTCGAAGGATGAGAGGGGATCTTATCAAACAGAAACAGTGAGTACAATTCTTGAAGGATCGGACAGGCTAGGTCCGGTAAAAAATGTTGGGGGAGTCCAGAACCAGGGGACACAGTTTTAAAATATGGGGTCAGCCAATTAAGAATGAATGAGGAAAAAACGTTTTTTCACTCCAGGAGGAGTTGTGAGATCTATCTGTGGAATCCTCTGCCCACAGAAGGCAGTGGAGGCATTCCCTGGATGTTTTTTTAAGAGAGAGTTAGATTTAGTTTCTTGGGGCGAACGGAAATCAAGGGATATGGGGAAGGGGGGTCCGGATTTGGATGATCAGGCATAAATGAAAGAGATTTCATATTGAATGACGGTGCTGAAGGGGCCTACTCCTTCAACCTATTTTCAATGTTTCTATGTTTCTATTGTAAACTAACAAAACTATACTGAACTAAACTGGACTAAACTAGACTAAACTAAACATCTTAGGCCTCCTTCGGTTCCAAGGCTGACCAATGGGCGTCTCCAGGGTTGGTGGACGCCCCCGTGCGTGACTTTGTTTAACGCGGGGGAGACTGGCGCACAGAACAGCCATCCCACGGTCCTTGACAGTCCCTGGGTCGGGATCCAGTGGCGCGGAGTCCAAGTGACGACCGGAGACCCTTTAAACTGCCGCAGCCTTCATCCATGCCGCCTTCCCAGCCGTTGTGACGCTCCACTGAGGTCAGCCATCGTCCACCGCCTGTTTTCCACACGTTGAGGTCTTGGTTGGATTAACTGAACTAAACTAAAACTAAACTAAACTAAACAAGTGCTGTTCTATTTTCCTATGTGTGACACATAATGGAAGGTTTGTAAATTCGACCCCATTGCTATACTGTGTCTAAGGGTTTAGTTCAGTTTAATTCGATTTAGTTCATATGCCACGTGTACTGAGGTACAGCTTTTTTTTTTTTGCTGGGTGCATCCCAGTCAAGCGGATGGACTATAGATGATTAGAAACAAGAAACAAGAAACATAGAATTAGGTGCAGGAGTAGGCCATTCAGCCCTTCGAGCCTGCACCGCCATTCATTATGATCATGCTGATCATTCAACTCAGTATCCGTACCTGCCTGCTCTCCATACCCTCTATCCCCTTAGCCACAAGGGCCACATCCAACTCACTCTTAAATATAAGCCAATGAACTGGCCTCAACTACCCTCTGTGGCAGAGAGTTCCAGAGACTCACCACTCTCTTGTGAAGAAAGTCTTTCTCACTCATAGTTTGCCCACAGAGTGCAGATACAGGGAAAAGTGAATAGCAAGTTATAATAATAAACACTGCCGTTGGAGTAGAGATTAAAAAAAGAGTGCAGCGATTGTAATGCGTGCTTGCAGATTAGGGTTGCCGACTGTTCCCGTATTAGCCAGGACATCCCGTATATTGGGCTAAATTTAGGTTTGTCCCATACTGGGCCGCCCCTTGTCCCGTATTTGGCCGCTACTACTCGGTCGAGACTGTCGGGTCGGAGCGCGTGTCCGGCCCTCCCCGCATCACCCGTCCCGATGTAGTGCAGCCCATGGAGTGCAGCACAGCAGCAGCAGCAGCAGCGCCTCGCCCGTGGCCCCGTCGGTCGGTTCGGCAGCCCGGCCAGCTGTCCGACCTTCGGATCTTCGCTGACCGCCGACACCACCACCCGCCCCGCCTTCTCACTGGCCGATCATCGGTTCACGAGTTTGGACGGGGCGCCGGACTTTGCGCGCGACGTTCGCGCGGGCCAGGGCCAAAACTCCTCAGCTGGCTCGCCGGCTGGGCTTTTGTGTGCAGTCCAGCACTCGGCCAACTCATCATTCACCCAGACAACGGCCAAGTCGGTCAAACGAATTGCCGTCAGGGAATTTGTCCCGTATTTTGAATTTTTGTCCCTTATTTGGGAGAGAGAAAGTTGGCAACCCTATTGCAGATCGACTTCTGGGACCCGCACATAGAGAGTCGCCTGGCTTTGGCCCCATCTTGTTTCCCTACTTGAATCCTTCCCTTCCATTTGTCAGTGGTCGGGGGCTATGGGGAGAAGGCAGGAGAATGGGGTTGAGAGGGAAAGATGGATCAGCCATGATCGAATGGCGGAGTAGACTCGATGGGCTGAATGGCCTAATTCTGCTCCTAGAGTTTATGAACTTATGAACATTGTACCTTGTATCTTCCGAAGAGGCCACCAGGGACTACACTGGAATTTGGACAATTTTATACTGGACAATTTTTACATTTATCAAGCCACTTAATCTAGACAATTAACCTGCAAACCTGCACGTCTCTGGAGTGCGGGAGGAAACCGAAGAATCTCGGAGAAAAACCCCAAACGGGTCACGGGGGAGAACATACAAAAACTCCGTACAGACAGCGCCCATAGTCCGGATCGAACCCGGGTCTCTGGCGCTGCATTTTGCTGTTAATGCGGGGTACTCTACTCTCCGCTGCGCCACCCGTGACTGCCTTCATTTGCACTTCCGGGGATGGGAAATTCCACACTCCGGCCCAAACTTAGGGCAACGTTTTACCAAAGAGCTTCCATGTCCGAGAAAAAAACGAAAGCAATCTTTTCTGGTGGCTGTGACAGAGGAGGGGAAGTTTAGTAGCTCCCTCTTTTGCACTCTGCTTGGATTTTTTCTCAAACATCGTTGACCTCCACCATCAGGGGCGGCCCGGTGGCGCAGCAGTGGAGTTACCGAGTCTGAGTGCGTGAGGGACCCGGGTTCGATCCTGGCCACAGACGCTGTCAGTACGGAGTTTGCACGCTCTCCCCTGCGTCCACATGGGTTTTTTTCCTCCGGGTGCTTCCGCTTTCCTCCCCACATCCCAAAGAAGTGCAGGCTGTAGGTTTGTGTCGGAAGGAAACATAGAAACATAGAAATTAGGTGCAGGAGCAGGCCATTCGGCCCTTCGAGCCTGCCACCGCCATTCAATATGATCATGGCCGATCATCCAACTCAGTATCCTGTACCTGCCTTCTCTCCATACCCCCTGATCCCTTCAGCCACAAGGGCCACATCCAACTCCCTCTTAAATATGGCCAACGAACTGGGCCTCAAAACTACCTTCTGTTCCAGAGAACTGCAGCTGCTGGCTTACACTGTAGAAAGAAAGACACAAAATGCTGGATTAACTCAGTAAGGTCAGGCCTCTGGAGAGAAGGAATAGTGGCGTTTTTCGGTTCGAGGGGCCCTTCTTCACAATGTGTTGTCTGGAGAAGGATATAAAGTTAAATTGGCTTCGAAAAATAGTTAAAAAAGTTGTGACAGGGGAGATCGCAGTTTCGGGTGGACAATAGGGCTGATCATCCCATTCAATCTGTACCCCGTTTCCTGCCTTCTCCCCATATCCCCTGACTCCGCTATCTTTAAGAGCCCTATCTAGCTCTCTCTTGAAAGCATCCAGAGAACCGGCCTCCACCGCCCTCTGAGGCAGAGAATTCCACAGACTCACAACTCTCTGTGAGAAAAAGTGTTTCCTCGTCTCCGTTCTAAATGGCTTACCCCTTATTCTTAAACTGTGGCCCCTGGTGCTGGACACCCCCATCTCGGTGGGCCGAAGGGCCTCTTTCCACACTGTATCTCTTGTCAAAAGTCTAAACACAGATTTTTTTTTTTTTTATTAATATTTAACAAGCTAATTACTTTTTAGACCCAAGATGACACGTTTCAAAACTGAATTATAATTACATTTTTAAGCTTTGCCTTAGGCTCTATAATGCAGTTTTCTGTTAAATGAATATCTTTTTTTCTTACATTTATACAAACAGCAGTTATAGCACAGTTATCTAATTAATGTAACTGAGCAGTAACATGATGGTTTTCAATTAAATTGTTTGAAACAAAAAAAGCGCTGGATTTTCACGTCACATCAAGTTGACGTCTCTGGGTTTCCCATCAGCTTTGTGAATCTAGACACTTGTGTGGGGAAGAGAGGCTGGTTGTATTACACTATCTGTCACATGAGTTGGACTGTCACACGAAGCTGCCCTTGACATTTCCACACTGGGCCAAAGGTTCTGACTGTCTACCCAATCTAAGCATTCAGGTACAGCAGGCAGCGAAGAAATCTAATGGCATGTTGGCCTTCATAGCGAGAGAGGATTTGAGTTTAGGAGCAAGGAGATCCTACTGCAGTTGCACAGGGCCCTTGGGAAACCAATCCTGGTCTCCAGTTTTGGTCTCCGAATTTGAGAAAGGACATTCTTGTTATTGACGGAGTGCAGCGTAGATTCACCAGGTTAATTCCCGGGATGGCGGGATTGACATATACTGAGAGAATGGATCGACTGGGCTTATATTCCCTAGAATTTAGAAGGATGAGAGAGGACAGCTGCACTCCCTCAATAGCAAGAATGTCCTTTCTCAAATTTGGAGACCAAACAGCTCCAGTTGCGGTCTCACCAGGGGCCTGTACATCTCGATGTTGGGGGAGTCCAGAACCAGGGGCCACAGTTTAAGAATAAGGGGTAAGCCATTTAGAACGGAGACGAGGAAACACTTTTTCTCACAGAGAGTGGTGAGTCTGTGGAATTCTCTGCCTCAGAGGGCGGTCGAGGCCGGTTCTCTGGATACTTTCAAGAGAGAGCTAGATAGGGCTCTTAAAGATAGCGGAGTCAGGGGATATGGGAGAAGGCAGGAACGGGGTACTGATTGGGGGATGATCAGCCATGATCACATTGTTAGGCCATCCGATAACATGACAAGCACCCGTGGTCGGATCGAACCTGGGTCTCTGGCGCTGAGAGGCAGTAGTTCTTCCCCCGCTGCGCCACCGTGCCTCCTTTACCTCTGAGATCATCATAGCTTTGTGAATGTAGGCACTAATTGTTGGTGGGAGCAGTTTAACCAAGCGCCAGAGACCTGGGCTCGACCCCGACTACGGGTGCGGTCTGCGCAGAGTTTGTACCTTCTCCCCGTGACCGCGTGGGTTTTTCTCCGGGAGCTCCGGTTTCCTCCCACATTGGAAAGACGTGCGGGGTTTGTAGAATTGGCTTCTGTAGATTGCCCCTTGTCTGCAGGACGGAGCCAGTGCAGGGGCGACAATGAAGGTCGGCACAAAACGCTGGAGTAACTCAGCGGGCCGTGCAGTGTAAAGGAACAGGTGACGTTTCGGGACGGAACCCCGCTTCAGGCGATCGCTGGTCGGCGCCAACTCGGTGGGCCAAAATTGCCCATTTCCACGGTGTATCACTCAAAACTAAAAGAAGAACTAGGGGTGCCGTATGATGGCAGCCTCTGCCTACAGTCTGTCTGTTTTTCCACCTTTTTAAAACATTTATTCTGTTTAAAAAGTATGTGTTGGAGTTTCCTAGTATTGTTATGTGGGGGGAGGGGGGCAGGGTAAGGGGGAAACTGTTTCCCAGTCACTTCCTGGCGAGGATGTGACAGGAATTCTCCGAGTCGCGTCCTACCAACGCGGCCGCTCCCGCTGGGGACCGGCCAGAGCTTCAGCGGCGGCGCAGCGCTCGATGCATTGCGGAGCGGGCGATGCCTCACCCGGATCGCCGTTTGAAGCACCGGAGCGTTGGGCCTGCTGCTTCAACATCGTGGAACCGCGGGTTGCGGAGCTGCCAGCCGCGGGCGGCGCTGAGTTCCACGTCGTGGAGTCCTGGGGTCACTTCGCCGAGGGCCGCCAGCGTGAATCTCCGCCCTGTGGACTTCGGGAGCCGCAGTCTCCGGTAAGAAGCGGCCGATTCGGAAGTCCAAGCCGCTGAGAGGGTGTTCTTCCGTTCCGACGTGGGAGTCCCATCATCCCGGCGAGAGGGTCTGAGCATCGGGCTGCCCGTAGCGGCGACCGCGGGGGGGCTCGAGAGGCCCCGACCACGGGTGAACAACAAAGAACATCATAGAGGAGGAGGACTGAACTTTGGTGCCTTCCCTCACAGTGGGGAAACTTTGAATCCGCTGTGTGGGGGATGTTAAAGACTATCATGTTTATGTTAAAGACTATCGTGTTCTGAATTCTTTTATTATTCGTGTGGCTGTATGGTGACCCCAAATTTCACTGTATCAATTGGTGCACGTGACAATAAACGTCTCTTGCCTCTTGAATCTTGAAGACTCAAAAGGAGTGTGGAATTGCAGAGAAGATGGTAGATGTGCGGAAATGATTTTAAAAAAAACAACGCGAAATTCGGAAAAGGAAGGAGTTAAAAATCAAACAGCATCTCTGCCGATGATTCCATAGTTTATGATGATGAAGTTGTGGATCAGCTCGAAATAGCAACGCAGACGTTTAAAAGGGAACAATATAGTTGTGGGCACAGACACTGCCTGTTCAATTCTCCCTGGCTGTCTGTCAGTATTAATGCAGAGAAACATTAATTAAAAAGATTAACGTTGCACATCTCCGGACTGACACATCCATTCAGAGCGCGGCTGGGCGACAAGGAAATGACACGAATGTCTCACTCTCTACCACTTATGCAATGTGATTTAAATATTTATGCTTCGACAGGTGAATTATGTGTGGGCAATTAAAAGAGAGTGGGGAGATGCACCCAAGTTGCTTGTTTTACCGGAGTTACCAGGACAGCAGATGCTGCAATCTTCAGCAAAGCACAGAGGGACCTCCCTTCCTTTAAGAAGGAGATGAGGAGGGATTTCTTCAGTCAGAAGGTGGTGAATCTGTGGAATTCATCACCGCAGAAGGCTGTGGAGGACAAGTCAATTGATATTTTTAAGGCAGAGATTGATAGGGTTGGGAACCTTCTTGATTAGTGCGGGTGTCAGGGATTATGGGGAGAAGGCTGGAAAATGTGGTTCGGAGGGAGAGATAGGACAGCCATGAATGAACGGCGGAGTAGACTCAATGGGCAGAATGGTCTAATTCTGCACCGATCACTTGCGAACTTATCGACAGAGAGATGGAGTAGCTTAAGGGGTCTCCAAACCTGTCCTATCCATGTACCTGTCTGAATATATCTTAAACTGCATGATAGTACCTGCCTCAACTACCTCCTCTGGCAGCTTGTTCCATACACCCAACAACCTTTGTGTACAAAAGCGAAGTGAGGTGTGGGTTTGATTAGCAGAAGGGTGGACAAAGGCTGGAAATGAAAAGGAGATGAGATAAGGGTGGTGCAGCGGTAGAGTTGCTGCCTTACAGCGGCAGTTTAGTTTGGAGATACAGCGCAGAAACAGGCCCTTCGGCCCATCGAGTCCGCACCGACCAGCGATCCCCGCCCACTAACGCTATCCTACGCACACTTGGGGCAATTTACATTCATACAAAGCCAATTAGCCTACAAACCTGTACGTTTTTTGGAGTGTGAAAGGAAACTAAAGATCGCGGAGAAAACCCACGGGGAGAACGTACAAACTCCGTACGGGTAGTGCCCGTCGTCAGGATCGAACCCGGGTCTCTGGCGCTGCAAGGCCGCTGCGACACACCGTACCGTCCTGTATTAATATTCAATGAGGAGATTGATTTCCTATTTACAGAGTAGTAATGTTTGAATGAAGTCACCGGAGATTCTGGGTTTGGGAATAAAGTGGCGTTAGTAATTGATTTTGGCGCTGAAAGAGCTGCAAGGCAGCAACTCTACCGCTGCGCCCACTTGCCGCCTGGTGACATCTAGAAACAAGTCCTTCCACTGAAAGTGTATACATATAGATGCAGAACAGTACGATTATTTATTTGTGTAGGAGGGAACTGCAGACGCTGTTTCACACCGAAGATTGACACAAAAAAGCTGGAGTAACTCAGCGGGAGAGGCAGCGAGTCCTGGAGAGAAGGAGTGGGTGACGTTTTCGGGTCGAGACCCTTCTTCAGGCTGAGAGTCAGTGGGGAGGAAAACGAAAGATATAGATAAAGAGATGGAGAGAAAATTGAACAAGTGAATGAAAGATATGCAAAAAAGTAACAATGATAAAGGAAACAGGCCATTGTTAGCTGTGGGTTAGGTGAAAACGAGTTACAGACAATGAGACTCAACAAGGCAACATGGGTGAGGGAGCTATTTATTTGCTCATTCAACCTTTATTAAACAAATGTGTTTTTGAAAACATAGAGACATAGAAAACAGATGCAGGAGTGGGCCATTCAGCCCCTTGAACCAGCACTGCCATACAATACGATCATGGCTCATCATACAAAATCAGCACCCTGTTCCTGCTTTTTCCCCATATCCCTTGGTTCTGTTAGCCCTAAGAGCTAAATCCAACACTCTCTTGAAAACATCCAGTGAATTGGCCTCCGCTGCCTTCTGTGGACGAGAATTCCACAGATTCACAACTCTCTGGTTGTAAAGGGTTTTCCTCATCTCAGTCCTATATGGCCAACACCTTATTCCTAAACTGTGACCCCCTGGTTCTGGACACCCCCAACATCGGGAACATTTTCCCTGCATCTTGCCTGTCCAATCCCTTAAGAATTGTATACGTTTCTATAAGATCCCCTCTCATCTTTCTACAATCCAATGGATACAAGGCCAGTGGACCCATTCTTTCATCATATGACTGCATCGCCATCCCGGGATTAACCTGGTGAACCTATGCTGCACTCCCTCAAACTTGAGGAAGGACATTCTTGCTATTTTGAGGGAGTGCAGCGTAGGTTCACAAGGTTAATTCCCGGGATGGCGGGACTGTCATATGTTGATATAATGGAGCGGCTGGGCTTGTGTACTCGTATTGTTAAGGGTTTGGACATGCTGGAGGCAGGAAACATGTTCCCGTTGTTGGGAGAGTCCAGAACTAGGGGCCATAGTTTAAGAATAAGTGGTAAGCCATTTAGAACAGAGATGAGGAGAAACCTTTTCACACAGAGAGTTGTGAGTCTGTGGAATTCTCTGCCTCAGAGGGCGGTGGAGGCTGGTTTTCTGGATGCTTTCAAGAGAGAGTTAGGTGGAGCTCTTAGGGATAGTAAAGTTAAGGGATATGGGGAGAAGGCAGGAACGGGGTACTGATTGTGGATGATCAGCCATGATCACAGTGAATGGCAGTGCTTGCTCCTGCACCTATTGTCTATTGTCAATTGTCTATTGTCAGAATGTCCTTCCTAAAAATTAGGAGACCAAAACAGCACGCAATACTCCAGGTGTGGTCTCACCAGGGTCCTGCACAACTGCTTTGCCGGAGAGATGGGAAATTGGATTTGGAATTTGCTGGGAAGATTTGAGTGCTAAACTGGCCGAGCATCCCGCATAACCTGTGATCCAATGGACGTCTCCCCATCTCCGCTAACTGGAGCCTGCTCACCTCCCGCCTCCTCGTAAACACCGAGTCCCTTTGTTCCTATCTTCCCTCTCTCGTATTAGCATGTTGTGTAAGGCTGGCGGAGAGGGGGGTGGGGGGGGGGAGGAGGGGAGGGTGGGAAGAGAATTTCAGGAGAATTGTATTTATAAGCTGCATATATTAGCATTACATTTGCATCACGAGAAACACTGAGCTTATTTAAGGAATAAGTTTTAAATTATAAAATTATAATTTTAAATAAACGCATGAAATTATAAAAGGACTGGACACGCTAGATGCAGGAAAAATGTTCCCAATGTTGGGGGCCACAGTTTAAGAATAAGGGTGGGGGGGGTTTAAAACTGAGATGAGAAAAAACGTTTTCACCCAAAGTTGTGAATTTGTGGAATTCTCTGCCACAGAGGGCAGTGGAGGCCAGTTCACTGGATGCATTTAAAAGAGAGTTAGATAGAGCTCTAGGGACTAGCGGAATCAAGGGGTGTAGGGAGAAGGTAGGCACGGGCTACTGATTGTGGATGGTCAGCCGTGATCACAATGAATGGCGGTGCAGGCTCGAAGGGCCAAATGGCCTCCTCCTGCACCTATTTGCTATGAAACCGCCTATCTGAGAGGTGAAAAGGTTAAGGACTGGAAGGTATTCTCATCATCTCACCAGGCATGTCTCTTCAGGTGGAGTAGACATCCGATGAAAATTGGTGTGTAAGCCGAGAAGAGATGCCTTATGATCACGGTCTGGTTTATTGATGGGTCTCTAGTGATGCGTGCAATGCATTTATTTGGCGAACTGTGTTAAATCTTCTGAAAATACAAGGCGAAGGGTGAATTTTTAGCTTAGTTTAGTTTAGAGATACAGCGAAGAAACAGCGAGTCCACACTGACCAGCAATCCCCGCACGCTAACACTATCCTACACACACTAGGGACTATTTACAATTTTACCGAAGGCGATTAACCTACACCGTGCTGCCCCTACAGTTTAATTTTTTGTGGAATTTAATTTTTGATTACACAGTTCATTCTGGCCTATAAGTTCCTCCCACATTCTTCTAAATTACAGTGAACACAAGCCCAGTCGACCCATTCTTTCATCGCACGTCAGTCCCGCCATCCCAGGAATTAACCCGGTGAACCTACACTGCACTCCCTCAATAGCAATAATGTCCTTCCTCAGATTAGGAGGCCACAATACTCCAGGTGTGGTCTCACCGGGTGCCCTGTACAACTGCAGTAGGACCTCCTTGCTCCTAAACTCAAATCCTCTCCAAATGAAGGCCTCATAGCATCCTCCTCGCAGCTCGCACTGCCGCCCAGCTTTGTGTCATCCGCAAGCTCAGAGATGTTACATTTTTTGTAGTTAATATCTAGTTATTTGTTTTTGCATTTTTATATTTAGGTTTATTAGTGTCACTTGTTCCGAGGTACAGTGAAAAGATTTGTCTTGCATGCTATCCAAACAGATCCCGATTGGAAAAGTTTTAATAGGGGCCTGAGGGGAATTTGTGGATGAGTGTATGGAACGAGCTGCCAGAGGAGGTCGTTGAGGCAGATACTATGACAACCTTTTTCCTGGTACATGGATAGGAAAGGTTTAGAGGTTTATGGGCCAAACACAGGCAGGTGGGACTAGCGTAGATATTGGTTTGCATGGGCAAGTTGGGCCGATGGGCCTGTTTCCGCTATTAGACTCTATGGTAACATTGCCATAACAAGGCCCCAAAATGTTTGAGTGAACCTCCCTTTGGAAGAGCCCTGCGTTAGGGCAACAGGGTGACAACAACCAAAAGGGTGGCATGGTGGTGCACCGTTAGACCTGCTGCCTTACAGAGACACAGGTTCGACCTTGAGTACAGGTGCTGTCTGTACGGAGTTTGCACGTTCTGCCCGTGACCACGTGCGTTTCCTCTGGTGCTCCGGTTTTCTCCCACACACCAAAGACGTCCAGTTTGTAGGTTAATTGAGGGTACACAAAAGGCTGGAGAAACTCAGCGGGTGCAGCAGCATCTAAGGAGCGAAGGAGATAGGCGACGTTTCGGGTCGAGACCCTTCCTCAGACTGGTCAGGGATCAGGGAAACGAGAGATATAGACGGTGATGTGGAGAGATAAAGAACAATGAATGAAAGATATGCAAAAAAGTATCAATGATAAAGGAAACAAGCCATTGTAAGCTGTTTGTGGTGTGAAAATGAGAAGCTAGTGCGACTTGGGTGGGGGAGAGATAGAGAGAGAGGGAATGCCAGGGCCCGAGGGCTGAGGGAGAGGTGGGAAGGGGGGGAGACAGCAAGGGTTAACAGAATTGAGAAAATTCAATGTTCAAGCTCAGAGGATGCAGACTCCCCAAGCGGAATATGAGGTGCTGTTCCTCCAACTTGCAGTGTTGCTCACTCTGGCCGTGGAGGAGGCCCAGGACCGAGAGGTCGGATGCGGAATGGGAGGGGGAGTTGAAGTGCTGAGCCACCGGGAGGTCGGCTTGGTTTTTGCGGACCGAGCGGAGGTGTTCGGCGAAACGATCGCCAAGCCTCCGCTTGGTCTCACCGATATAGATCAGGTTAATCGGCTTCAGTAAAAATTATAAATTGCCCCTAGTGTGTGTAGGATGATGTTAATGTGCGGGGATCGCTGGTCGGCGCGGACCTGGTAGTTTGAGGGGCCTGTTTCCGGCCTGCTTCTCTAAATTAAACTGAACTAAACTAAACAAAACTAGTGTGAACAGGATTATTGGCTTAAAGATCTGTTTCCATCCTGTATCTCCAAACTAAACCTTAAACTACCTATTTGGTTTTTGGTTGGTGGGTTAGAGTCATAGAGAGACACAGCATGGAAACAGGCCCTTCGGTCCACCTTGTCCTCACCTGTCCCAGCTACACTAGTCCCATCCGCCAGCGTTTGGTCTATATCCATCCAAACCTATCCTATCTATGCACCTGCCTAACTGTTTCTTAAACGTTGGGATAGTCCCAGCCTCAACTACCTCCTCCGGCAGCTCGTTCCATGCACCCACCACCCTTTGTGTGAAAAAATTACCCCTCACATTCCTATTAAATCCTTAAACCTATGTCCTCTGGTCCTCGATTCACCTACTCTGGGAAAGAGACTCAGTGGGTCTACCCTCTCTTGATTTTGTACACCTCTATAAGATCACCCCTCATCCTCCTACGCTCCAGGGAATAGAGTCCCAGCCTGGTCAACCAGGAGGTTAATTGGCTTCTGTTGATCACCCCTGGTATGTGCGATGTAAAATTGGGATAACATGAAACTAGTGTACGGGGCGACCGGTGGTCGGAGTGGTCTAGGTTCGTGGAAGGGCCTGTTTCCACGTCATATCAGCAATTATCATATTGAATGGCCCTATTTTCGATGTTTCTATGTTCCTAGCCATTTCGAACGGAGACAGGGAAACACTTTTTTCCCACCAAGAGTTATGCGTCTGTGGAATTCTCTGCCTCAGAGGGCGGTAGAAGCTGGTTCTCTAGATACTTTCAAGAGAGAGTTAGATAGATCTCTTGAAGATAGCAGAGTCAGGGGATATGGGGAGAAGGCAGGAACAGGGTACTGATTGGGGACGATCAGCCATGATCACATTGAATGGCGGTGCTGGTTCAAAGGGCCGAATGGCCTACTCCTGCACTATTTGTATTTTGCCTATTGTCTATAGACTCTAAACTGGAGACTGTAAAAGGCATCCATCCCCGAGGGAGATGTTTTCTTCCATCCGACAGCAAGCGTGCTTTAGAGAGACACCGTGTGCAGATGTAATGTAACTTGGAGAGCTGTTCCAATAGCTCGAGGCTTTTTACAACATGAAACAGGCATCGTGACTCAGGAGCGCTCTTGGGAAAGTCACTTGATGAAGTGAGAACGCCATTTGGGAAGCTCACGGGACAATGTTGGTGAGTTTCCCTGTGTAACACCAAGACAAGACTAAGTGCCTGACCTTGACTTTCATGTCTGGGACCAGAGGTCAGAGGCTTAGCATTAAAGGACGTTCTTTTAGGAAGGAGATGAGAAGGAATTTCTTTAGTCCGAGGGTGAATAAAGCACAATGAATAAATAACCAATAACCAACCAAACAATAACCAAAGTGGAATTCTTTTCAACAGAAGGCTGTGGAGGCCATCAATGGATATTTAAAAGGCAGAGATAGATAGATTCTTGATTCTATCCACAGTCAAAAAGGCCCACAGAGGATGTACTTCCTGCGGCAGCTGAGGAAGCACAATCTGCCGCAGGCAATGATGGTCCAATTCTACACGGCCATCGTAGAGTCTGTCCTCACCTTCTCCATCGTGGTCTGGTTTGGCTCAGCCACCAAGCACGACACCCGGAGGCTGCAGCGAATCGTCCGATCAGCAGAGAAGGTTGTTGGCTGCAACCTTCCCTCCATTGATGAACTGTACACTGCAAGGGCCAGGAAGCGAGCGGGCAAGATCATCTCTGACCCCTCTCACCCTGGCCACAAACTCTTTGAATCACTTCCCTCTGGAAGGCGACTCCGGACTGTCAAAGCTGCCACAGCCAGACATAAAAACAGCTTTTTTCCACAAGTAGCAGCTCGACTCAATGACCAAAAATCTGTAGCCTCCTTTTGCTCTGGTATTTTATTTAATTCACATGTTTAATCGATAATGTTTTATTATTAATGTTCAATGTTTTATGTGTCATTCCTAACTGTCACTGTATGTCATGTTGTCAATTGCGGGCGGAGCACTCAAGGCAAATTCCTTGTATGTGAATACTTGGCCAATAAACTTATTAATTCATTCATAAACTTATTAATTAATTAATTCATTCATTCTCAAAGCAAAAAAGCAATTAACACAAACTCGGCTATTAATGTGCATCAGGAGAAGGATGGCGAGAGGAGCTCACAGTTAAATCGCACCATGTTTGTCCTTGGGGCTTCCCAACTCTCTTGACGACCAACAAGTTATTTTTGAAGGAAAGTTCCTTGACATTGGAGGTTACGAGGAAAAGAAGGCAGGAGAATGGGTTTAGGAAGGAGAGATGGATCAGCCATTTCAGACCTAAAGGACGTTAGGAAGGAGGTGAGGAGAAATTTCTTTAGTCAGAGGGTGGTGAATCTGTGAAAGTCATTGCCGCAGAAGGCTGTGGAGGCCAAGACAATGGGTATTTTTAAGGCAGAGATAGACAGATTCTTGATTAGTACAGGTGTCAGAGGTTATGGGGAGAAGGCAGGAGAATGGGGTTAGGAGGGAGAGATAGATCAGCCATGATTGAATGGCGGAGTAGACTTGATGGGCCGAATGGCCTAATCCTACTCCAATCAGTTATGGACTGATGACATGTGTCGGAACTTGACCTGCTGAATTACTCCAGCACTTTCTGAGATATTTTCGTATATAATCTGTAGTTTTTTGTTTTTGCATTTAATATATGGTGAAATATAAATTCCACTACACCAATTGGTGTATGTGATAATAAATGTCCTTTGTATTCTTGTATCCTTTGTATCCTTGTATATTTAGGTTTATTAAATAATTTTTTAATATTTAGTTTTATTATTGTCACCTGTGCCGAGGTAATGTCATGGTCATTGCGGACATGAGCTGGTACATCTGTGTTACACCATATTTAGCCGTGGTTTTCGAGAGATAGATCAGCCAGGATTGAATGGCGGGGTAGACTCGACGGGCTGAGTGGCCTAATTCTGCACCTATTGTATCTCTTACGATCTCCTTCTAGATACAGAGCTGTTTGCAGGTACATTCATACAGGATCATTCAGGTGACTCAGAAGCCTACCCACCACAGCCATTGCACATAAAGCCACGAGGGTGTGAGAGTTTTTTCCTCAGAGCTGTGAGAACTTCAGACGCAAAACAATGATTGTCTTTCCGATAATGCGCCTGAAATGTGCCTGTAAATCATTGTGCTTCATTCATGTCAGGCGCGTTTTTGTTTAACCAAGATAATACAGCTTAAGAGATGTTTTTTTATAGCTGTGCGCTGTGTAACAGGCCCGCTGGGATGTTTCATCATTGCCCTCACAGCGCTAAACCCCACGGTTGATTTATTGGAGATCAAAATTAGATTCTGTCTCTTCAGGAATTTATCGCAGGTTGCAGGGACCAGATTAATCCAGGAATCGGGGCGAGATGTTGTGGAACACAGTTAACCCTCCGCAGTACAGGGCCTGTCCCACTTGCATGCAATTGCACGCGTTTGGCGCGACCATACGGAAGCGGAGTTCACACGAAGTTCGCGCTAAGTACGTGCTAAGTATGCGGGTGAGGTCATTTGCGTCATACCTACCAATCAGCTGGGCAGGAGGCGGGCAGCCGAATTTTCGGCGTTGCACGGCGTCGGGCGGTTACATCATCACGCAATGCCACGCCGGGCGGTGACATCATCTCACAACACCATGCGCTAGGCGTACGCCGTCAAGACGCTGCGTACGCCGTCAAGTTGTGCGTGAAATTTTCAGACAGCGCAGGATTTTTGGAGCCCCGCGCGATGTCGGGACCAGCCCCGCACAACTCCATACGCCCCCGCGCTTCTAAGTGGGACCGGCCCCGCGCAGACATACGGTGCCCGTACGCCTCAAGCGACCACGTTTGGTCGCGCCAGACGCATGCAATCGCATGCAAGTGGGACAGGCCCTTACAGCGCAAAACCGCTTCACGCTGCCTGCCGCGCTAACTACTGCGGTAGGAAATAGGCGGTTGTCGCGGCACCATAACGTGGTCAGGAACAGGCCAGACATCAGGCAGGTACAAACTGTAGTTTGTATTCAGGTGCTACATGTAAGTTTGGTCCACTAACATTATTGTCATTGCTGCTGTAGCTGAGCGCGGGTGTTGTCTCGAGCTCAGCTGCCTGTTGACTCCTAGATCTCAAGGTGAGATAAGCTTATGTAGCGGGACACTCCCCCTAGCCCATGAAGCCACGTGCCAGCCCTCGTAGCTACTAACGAGGATTCGACCATAAGTGGTCTGTGTATCAGCTGACGCCACACAATAGACAATAGGTGCAGGAGTAGGCCAATCGGCCCTTCGAGCCAGCACCGCCATTCAATGTGATCGTGGCTGATCATCCCCAATCAGTACCCCGTTCCTGCCTTCTCCCCATATCCCCTGACACCGCTATCTTTAAGAGCCCTATCTAGCTCTCTCTTGAAAGTAGCCAGAGAACCGGCCTCCACCGCCCTCTGAGGCAGAGAATTCCACAGACTCACAACTCTCTGTGAGAAAAAGTGTTTCCTCGTCTCCGTTCTAAATGGCTTACCCCTTATTCTTAAACTGTGGCCCCTGGTTCTGGACTCCCCCAACAATTGGACTGCTTCATGCTGTCGAACCGCAGCTCTCTTGTCGACACGGGGAACGGCAGACATTGTAATCCTGAGCAAGACGCAAAGTTCATAAATTCATAAGTGAAAGGAGCAGAATTGGGCCATTAGGCCCATCCGGACTACTCCGCCATTCACTTGTGTTTGTTTAGTGTAGGAAGGAACTGTAGATGCTGGAAACAAACAGTAGGGATTAGCGGGTCCCTTTCAGAATGGCAGGCAGTGACTAGTGGGGTGCCGCAAGGCCCGGTGCTGGGACCGCAGCTATTTACAATATACATCAATGATGTAGATGAAGGGATTCCAAGTAACATCAGCAAATTTGCAGATGACACAAAGCTGGGTGGCAGTATGAACTGCGAGAAGGCTGCTATGAGAATGCAGGGTGACTTGGACAGGTTGGGGGAGTGGGCAGATGCATGGCAGATGCAGTTTACCACCAGGGGCGCCGTGGCGATGGCTGCTCCGCCGGCAGTCTGTTCGTTTTTTCACCCTTTTTGTTATTTTTAGTGTTGTTAAAAGTTTGTTTTAATATTCTTCGGTTTGTTTTACGTGGGGGGGAGGGGGGAGGGGATTGGGGGAAACTTTTTTTCAAGTTCTTTTTACCTTCTCGGAGGTGTGATCAATTTTCGGATCGCATTCTCCGGGCTCTGCGGCCTACCATCGATGGAGCTGGAAGCCTCCTCGGACTGACTTTGAGCCCTATCGCAGTCTCGGGAGTGGCCGAGTCGGGAGGTTAGAACACGAGGTTCGATCGTCCAGCGCAGGGGAGCTGACATCCCCCTGATGCGGGAGCTGATCGCCTCGACACGGAGGGCCAAAACGACGCCGGCTACGGGAGTCAAGATCGTCCCGTCAACGGGGGGCTCGAGGCCAACGACCGAGGGAGAACTAAAGGAAGGGACTTGAACTTTATTTCTCCTTCCATCACAGTGAGGAATGTGTAGGAGTCACTGTGGTGGATGTTGATGCTAAAATGTGTTTTTGAGCGATCTGTTGCTTTTAATTGTATGACTGACCTGGCCAATGAAATTCCTGGTGTGTTGCAAAATATACTTGACGAATTATGTGTGATTCCGATTCTGATTCTGATTAATGTGGATAAATGTGAGGTTAGCAAAAACAGGAAGGCAGATTATTATCTGAATGGTGTCACGTTGGGAAAAGGGGGAGTACAACAGGATCTGGGGGTCCTTGTTCATGCAGGTACAGCAGGCAGTGAAGAAAGCAAATGGCATGTTGGCCTTCATAACAAGAGGAGAGGAGTGCAGAAGTTCAAACAGCAGGTAGACACAAGACTGGGAGAGGGCTGCTCATCTGCCCAGCTTACCCTTGAGCATCACTGCAAGGTTCAGATGGCACAACGCAACCTCGGTTGGAGTGAAAGCCACTTAATGTAATGTAGACACAACACGCTGGAGTAACTCAGCAGGACAGGCCGCATCTCTGGAGAGAAGAGACGTCTTCAGAAGGGTCTCGGCCCGAAACGTCACCCATTCCTTCTCACCAGAGATGCTGCCAGTATCCCAGCTACACTAGTCCCACCTGCCTGCGTTTGGCCCATATCCCTCCAAACCTGTCCTATCCATGTACCCGTCTTGAGTCTGAAGAAGGGTCTCGGCCCGAAACGTCACCCACTCCTTCTCTCCAGAGATGCTGCCTGCCCCGCTGAGTTTACTCCAACTTTTTGTGTCTATCTTCTAAGCTAAACTCAAACTACAAACTCAAATCCAGCAATGGGTTAATCCCACTGAGTGTCTGCTTAGTAAGGGCAGTATAGGTTCCAGGGAGAAGGCAGGGGAGTGGGGTCAAGGTGGAAATTTAGATCAGCCATGATTGAATAGAACCATTTTATACGAATCTTATAGAAACGTATACAATTATAAAAGGACTGGACAAGCTAGATGCAGGAAAAATAGACAATAGACAATAGACAATAGGTGCAGGAGTAGGCCATTCGGCCCATCAAGCCAGCACCGCCATTCAATGTGATTATGGGTGATCATGCCCAATCAGTACCCCGTTCCTGCCTTCTCCCCATATCCCCTGACTCCGCTATCTTTAAGAGCCCTATCTAGCTCTCTCATGGAAGCATCCAGAGAACCATCCTCCACCGACCTCTGAGGCAAAGAATTCCACAGACTCACCACTCTCTGTGAGAAAAAGTGTTTCCTCGTCTCAGTTCTAAATGGCTTGCTCCTTATTCTTAAACTGTGGCCCCTGGTTCTGGACTCCCCCAACATCGAGAACATGTTTCCTGCCTCTAGTGTGTCCAAGCCCTCAACAATCTTGTACGTTTCAAGATTGAGATGAGATAAATATTCCCAATGTTGGGCGAGTCCAGAACCAGGGGCCACAGTTTTAGAATAAAGGGGGGGGCCATTTAAAACGGAGATGTGAAAAGAAGATTTTCACCCAGAGAGTTGTAAATTTGTGGAATTCTCTGCCACAGAGGGCAGTGGAGGCCAATTCACTGGATGAAATTAAAAGAGAGTTAGATAGAGGTCTAGGGGCTAGTGGAATCAAGGGGTATGTGGAGGAGGCAGGCACGAGTTACTGTTTGGGGATGATCAGCCATGATCAGAATGAATGGCGGTGCTGGCACGAAGGGCCCAATGGCCTCCTCCTGCACCTATTTTCTATATTTCTATGTTCCGAAGAATAGCAGAGAATCAATGGGGCGATTAGCCTAATTTCGCTCCTATGTCTTATGAACTTATGCTCATTGCTTAATTTAGTTTAGTTTAGTTTAGTTTAGAAACATAGCGTAGGAACAGGCCCTTCAGCCCATCGAGCCCCTGCCGACCATCGATCACCCATTCAAACTAGTTCTAACCTGCAGCCGAGTGATAATCTACAGAAGCCAATTAACCTGCCAACCCGCACGTCTTTGGAGCGTGGGAGGAAACCGGAGCACCCGGAGAAAACCCTGCGCAGCTCACGGGGTGAACGTGCAAACTCCGTACAGACAGCACCCATAGTCTGTATCGAAGCCGGGCTCTCTGGCGCAGCGAGGCAGCAACTCTATCATTGTGCCACCGTGCCACCCCTTGTATGACCACAGTGACTGCAGTGAGCGAAGCTCCCATTTTAGGAATCAATTTTCTCCACACTTTCTCCGCACTCGATGATCTCATTGGGTTTCTCGCGGGGCCATTTTGGGGAGAATGCCATGTCCGTCATAAGGTCTTTGGGTCGTTAGTGATAGGAGCAGAATTAGGCCGTTCGGCCCGTCAAGTCTACTCCGCCATTCAATCAAGGCTGATCTACCTCTCCCTCCTAACCCCATTACACTGCCTTCCCCCCGTAACCCCACGACTCCGGTACTAATCACAGTCACAGAGCCCCAGAGTCTTGAAATCATGGTTCCTTATAGTGGGTACACAAAAGGCTGGAGAAACTCAGCGGGTGCAGCAGCATCTAAGTAGCGAAGGAGATAGGCGACGTTTCGGGTCGAGACCCTTCTTCAGACTGGTCAGGGATCAGGGAAACGAGAGATATAGACGGTGATGTGGAGAGATAAAGAACAATGAATGAAAGATATGCAAAAAAGTATCGATGATAAAGGGAACACGCCATTATAGAGTCTAACTTCCCCAAGTCTTATCGGAACAAGCGAACATCAAAAAGTTATAGGTAGACAAAAATGTTGGAGAAACTCAGCGGGTGAGGCAGCATCTATGGAGCGAAGGAATGTGTGACGTTTCGGCTCGAGACCTTTCCTCAGACTGATGTCAACTTTCGATTTTTTTCCAGCATCTGCAGTTCTTTCTTAAACTTCTCAAAGTTATAAGCCGTCGAGGTTTGTTGCTGTTGGTTTAATTGCTGTCAATTAAAATTCATAACAACTTTTGGGTTATTTTCTCGCCTGGGATTCCGTGCCGACATTTCTCTGTGACAAGCTCAATTTCAAGCAAATAATGGCAAGTAATATGTCTTTACATTTGGCGGGATCATCAATATCTCACTGCGGCAGTCTTGAGAGTAATTTAGTGCTGCCGGTTCATTTATATTTGTGTCAAAACAATGACTATTTTCACTCATTTTATTACATATCCGAGAAGGTCACATATGAGTGATTGTGTGGCTAATGATAATTTATTGAAATGTAGCATCATGTTGCTTTTGGAAAGCGCAGCAAAAGATTAACATTTACCTGCGACTTCTCGAAGTTACTTATGTTTCTGGTGCGCATAAAAAATTTTCAGGTCGCAGCGACACGTTTCATTTCAGTGCCTTGTTGTCAGTTTGTCAGAGTTCATCCAAAGATCGAACAGGCTTGGACACACGAGGAGGAACCGCAGATGCTGGTTTACACAAAAAGACACAGGAGTGCTGGAGTAACTCCTGCGGGCCGGGCGGCATCCCTGGAGAACGTGGATAGTTCATTGTTTAAGAAGGAACTGCAGATGCTAGAAAATCGAAGGTAGGCAAAAATGCTGGAGAAACTCAGCGGGTGAGGCAGCATCTGCGGAGCGAAGGAAAGAGGCAACGTTTCGGGTCGAGTCCCTTTTTTCAGACATTAGTTCACGAGTTGAGCGGTGATAGGAGCAGAATTAGGCCATTTGGCCCATCGCGTCTACTCCACCATTCAATCAAGGCTGATCTATCACTCCCTCCTAACTCCATTCTCCTGCCTTCTCCCCGTAACCCTTGGCACCCATATTAATCAAGAGTCCATCCATCTCTGCCTTAAAAATATCCACTGACTTGGCCTCCGCAGCCTTCTGTGGCAAAGAATCCCACAGATTCACCACTCTCTGACTAAAGACATTCCTCCTCATCTCCTTCCTGAAGGAACGTCCTTTAATTCTGAGGCTGTGCCCTCTGGTCCTGGACTCTCCCACTCCTCTCCACATTAACTCCATCCAAGCCTAACAGGTGATGTGTCGGGTCGGGACCCTTCTTGCTACAGTACGTCCTGAAGTTATTTTGTGTTCCATGAAGGAGAAAACTGGGCAGACATTTCAGGCGTTCACTCTGAAGAAGTTTATAATTGTCATATGTTTCATGTATTTCATGTTCCATGTATTTTGTGATCTTGTGTTTTTATGACTGTTGACAGATCAGTTTTCCTCCTGGGATGAGCAAAGTTCTATCGTATCGTATCGTATCGTGTGTACCGAGGTAGTGTTGCGTGCTATCCAGTCAGTGAAAAGACTATACCTGATTGCGATCAAGACAGCCACAGTGTACAGACTCAGGATAAAGAAAATAAGAAAGAACTGCAAGGTGCTGGTTTAAACCAGAGATCGACACAAAAAGCTGGAGTAACTCAGCCGGGACAGGCAGCATCTCTGGAGAGAAGGAAAGGGTGAGGTTTTGAGTCGAGATCTTTCTTCAGACCTGTTTAGTGTAAGATAAAGTCCAGTAAAGTCTGATTAAAGATAGTCTGAGGGCCTCCCATGAGATAGATGGGAATTCAGGACCACCCTCTAATTGGTGGTAGGATGGTTCAGTTGCCTGATAACAGCTTGGAAGAAACTGACCCTGAATTTGTCTGAAGAAGGGTCTCGACCCGAAACATCACCCATTCCTTCGCTCCATAGATGCAGCCTGACCCGCTGAGTTTCTCCAGCATTTGCATCCACCTCTGAATCTGGAGGTGAGCGTTTTCACACTTTAGTACCTCTTGCCTGATGGGAGAGGGGAGAAGCGGGAGTGACTGTCCAAATGATAGTCCATAAGTCTCCAATGAGGCAGTTGGCAAGTCAAGATCTTTATCCTCTCTAGTTAGTGATGGAATGATTCATGGATATAACGGTGTACGGGCCAGGTGGGATTAGCGTAGATGGGGCAAGGCCGCAAGAAACTGCAGAGTTGTGGACACAGCCCAGACCATCACACAAGCCAACCTCCCTTCCATTGACTCCATTTACACCTCACGCTGCCTCAGCAAGGACGAGTCACACCCTGGCCAGTCCCTCTTCTCCCCTCTCCCATCGGGAAAAGGGTACCGAAGTGTGAAAACACACACCTCCGGATTAGACAATAGACAATAGACAATAGGTGCAGGAGTAGGCCATTTGGCCCTTCGAGCCAGCACCGCCATTCAATGTGATCATGGCTGATCATCCCCAATCAGTACCCCATTCCTGCCTTCTCCCCATATCCCCTGACTCTGCTATTTTTAAGAGCCCTATCTAGCTCTCTCTTGAAAGCATCCAGAGAACCTGCCTCCACCGCCCTCTGAGGCAGAGAATTCCACAGACTCACCACTCTCTGTGAGACAAAGTGTTTCCTCGTCTCCGTTCTAAATGGCTTACTCCTTATTCTTAAACTGTGGCCCCTGGTTCTGGACTCCCCCAGCATTGGGAACATGTTTCCTGCCTCTAGCGTGTCCAAGCCCTTAAAAATCTTAACAATCTTATATGTTTCAGGGATGCAGGGACAGTTTCTTCCCAGCTGTTATCAGGCAACTGAACCATCCGACCACAACCAGAGAGCAGTGCTTAACTACCACCTACCTCGCTGGAGACCCTTGGACTATCTTTGACTGGACTTTGCTGGCTTTACCTTACACTAAACGTTCTTCCAAAGGGAATGTATCATGTATCTGTTCATTGTGGACTGCTCGAGTGTGATCGTGTGTTGTCTTTCCGCTGACTGGTTAGCACGCAACAAAGCTTTTCACTGTACCTCAGTACACGTGACAATAAACTCAACTGAACTAAAACTAAACTAAACTAATTTTGGTTGGCATGGGCGCGCTCGGACGAAGGGCTTGTTTCCGAGCTGTATGGCTCTATGATACTGTGACTCCATTCCGTCCACAGATGCTGCCTGAGCCGTTGAGTTATTCCAGCGCTTTGCGCATGGTAAAAAAAAGATGTTTTGCGCTGAATCTAATTCCAACATTTGCCTCCTTATTAATGAGCCACTGTTGGAGCCTAGCATCGGGGAAACATGCACAAACTTCAATTTCGTAACGTTTTTACAATTCCTGCAAAGCCGTTTTGCAACTAACAGCTCATTAACTACTCATTAGCAGCTCGTTCTGTTCTGTTCACAAAATCACGTTTTCCACACAACCCAACTGTGTCGCTGGGCTGACGAGAGACTTTCATTTCCCGTGATCATTGGGATGAGGCATTAAACCTACTGTAAGCCTTGTGGGAAGCAACTGAAGATGCCAGGGGCGGGCTCACCGTTCGTTTCGCTGAGCACCTCCGCTCAGCCCGCCAAACCCTACCTGATCTCCCGGTTGCCAAACTCCCCCTCCCATTCCCACACTGACCTTTCTGTCCTGGGCCTCCTCCACTGTCAGAGTGAGGCCCAGCGCTAATTGGAGGAGCAGCACCTCATATTTGGCTTGGGCAGCTCACACCCCAGCGGTATGAACATTGACTTCTCTAACTTCATGTAGCCCTTGCTTTCCCTCTCTCTCCATCCCCTCCCCCTTCCCAGTTCTTGCACCAGTCTGACTTTCCTCCTGATGACATTTTATCTCTGTTCGCTTTGTTGTCACCTTCTCCCAGCCGACAATGGTCTACTCGACATTTTAATTGACCCGCATCTCTTTTGATATTCGTTTCCACACACTTTACCTGTCCTGATTTCTGTGTCTCCCTATCATAGAAACATAGAAAATAGGTGCAGTAGGAGGCCATTCGGCCCTTCGAGCCAGCATTGTGTTCATGGCTGATCTTCCCCAATCAATAACCCGTGCCTGCCTTCTCCCCACATCCCTTGACTCCACTAGTCCCTAGAGCTCTATCCAACTCTCTCTTAAATCCATCCAGTGACTTGGCCTCCACTGCCCTCTGTGGCAGGGAATTCCACAGGGAACTCCCCCGACTCGCAGTCTGAAGGAGGGTCTCGACCCGCAACGTCTCCATGTGCCTGCCAACATTGACCTCTCAACCATCATCAGTCAAGGTGATTACCTGGGCGTTAAGATGCTGTTAGTGGTACCTTGCTGTGGGTCTGTTGGTTCCAGCAGCCTTGGGGATGTGAACGGCACAGCATTCCTGCTCTTTATTCCCAGGTCAAGAGAGATGGCCGCATGGTGGTGCAGGTAAAATGAACAAATGAAAACTTTGCTGTCACATGTGACAAATCGCGGTGAAATATTCTTTGTTTCACGTACACGAGGTATGCAAATAGTCGCCACATAAAGGGTGCCAACAAAGTTACAAAGTACCCCCGCCCCCTCCCCCCCCATGCCAGGTCCACCATTGTTCTCCCCCCCCCCCTCCCCAACCCCCCTACCCCCTCCCCCTCCCCTTCCTCATGGCAGTCCCCCCAAGCCGAGTCCTCCTTTTGTTCCCAGCGGCGCGTAGTCCAACTCCCACGTAGGCCGTCCTCGACCGCCGGCGCCCTTATCGATCGCCGCACTGACAACCTCCACCTGGTCCCCTCCTTGGTGCCGCACGCTCCATAAACCCGCCAGGCTCCATCGACCTGCTGCCTGGCAAACCTGCGCGTCTTTGGCTCGACGGAGCCCGTGGCCATCGGCCCCCCCCGGTCAGTGGAGCCTGCGGCTGGGGCCTGGTTCGTTGCCACGGACGCGACCGGAGGCCCCAGCACAGTTAGTGGAGAGGTCGGTGCTGGCGGCCGATGAGGACGCACCACGTGGGAGAGAGGACATCGCTGCTGGGGGAAGGAACAAATGGGGGGACCCAACATGTAGGGACCGCCGTGAGTGAGGGGGGAGGGGGAAGAACAAAGGGACAACTAGCGCGAGGGAGAATTCGTAACTCTGTAAACGCCCTTTATGGGCGACTGTTTGCATGCCTTGGGTAGGCAAGCAAAGAATTTCACTGTGACTTGTCACATGAGTCAAAAAAGCATTCAATTCAATTCGATGTGGGACGAAACCGGAGGAACCGGAGAAAACCCACGCGGTCACAGGGAGAAAGTAAAAACTCCGTACAGACAGCACCCGTAGTCGGGATCGAACCCGGGACTATGGCGCCGTGAGGCAGCGACTCTACCGCTGCACCACCTTGCCGCCCTAGATTCAATAAATTAAAAACCCCAACATTTTTGCAAAAAGCCTGAAGTACAGAGCAATCGAGACAGTTTGTAGCTTGTGGAGAGGATGTTTCCACTAGTGGGAGAGTCTAGGACCAGAGGTCACAGCCTCAGAATGAATGGACTTTCATTTAGGAAAGAGATGAGGAGGAATTTGTTTAGTCAGAGGGTGGTGAATCTGTGGAACTCATTGCCACAGAAGGCTGTAGAGGCCAAGTCAATGGATATTTTTATGGCAGAGATAGATAGATTCTTGATTAGTACGGTTGTCAGGGTTTATGGAGAGAAGGCAGGATAAGGGAGTTAGGAGGGAGAGATAGATCAGCCGTGATTGAATGGCGGAGTAGATTTGATGGGCCGAAGAACTTAATTCTACTCCTATTATTTGTGAATTTATGGGCAGTTTTCTTGCTTGCTTAAGGACACGTGAATTATGAATGATTTCGCCAATAAATGAATGCATGTTGGATTTCACCAGTTCTGCAAATCACTTTATCATTTAAAACGAGTTGATCACTCAAGCTAATGTGTAAATGAGCTTGTTGAAAAATAATCTTTCTTTCATGAGAGAATTTGCTTGTTGATCCCCCTGGATGTGCAATTTATTGTACTTTCTGCCTCAGATTGAACATGAAGATCAACATTTAGTGAGGCATTTTCTCGAAGCCAGTGCATTTCTTGTGAAGTTACTATTTTTTTAAAGCGGAGAATTGCGAGGTTCTTGATTGCTAAGGGTGTCAAAGGTTGTGGGAAGAAGGCGATGGGAGAATGGGGTTGAGAGGGAGAGTTAGATCAGACTTGGTTGAATGGCAGGGTACTCGACGGGCCGAATGGCCTAATTCTGCTCCTAAGAATTATTTACATGAACGGTAAGTCCACAAGGGCTCAAAAAAACTGGAGTAACTCAGCGGGACAGGCAGCATCTCCGGAGAGAAGGAATGGGTGACGTTAGAAGGGTCTCGACCCGAAGCTTCGCCCATTCCTTGAGGCAGAGGTTCACTTGCACCTCCTCCAACCTCATCTACTGTATCTGCTGTTCCAGGTGTGGACTACTACATATCGGCGAGACCAAGCGCAGGCTCGGCGATCGTTTCGCTGAACACCTCCGCTCAGCCCGCCTAAACCCACCTGATCTCCCGGTTGCTCAGCTCTTGAACTCCCCTCTCCTATTCCCAATCCGACCTTTCTGTCCTGGGCCTCCTCCATTGTCAGAGTGGGGCCCAGTGCAAATTGGAGGAGCAGCACCTCATATTTCACTTGGGCAGCTTACACCCAGGCGGTATGAACATTTACTTCTCTCCCTCTCTGTGTGCCTCCCCCATCCTGGTTCTCCGACTAGTTCTACTGTCCTCCTGATTAAAAAATTACTGATTGTCACCTTCCCCTCAGCTGACAATGAACCATTCAACATCTCCTGGTCATCATCCGTATTGATCTGTCGTTTTCACACCTTGCCCTTCCATATCTCCAGACTCCCCCGACTCCCCTGTCTGAAGAAGGGTCTCGACCCAAAACGTCACCCGTTCCTTCCCTCCAGAGATGCTGCTTATCCCACTGAGCTACTCCAGCTTTTTATGTCAATCTTCGGTTTAAAACAGCATCTGCAGTTCCTTCCTATACCGTGCGTCTGCAGTTTATAGCCTGATGAGGTTTATTGTCTGATGAAAAGGTCTTGACCCGAAGAGTCAACTATTCCTTCTCTCCGGAGATGCTGCCTGTCCCGCTGGGTTACTCCAGCATTCCTTGTCTATCTTAGGCAGTTTGTAGTTTCGTTTGGAGATACAGCATGCAAACATGTCTTTAAGCCCATCAAGTTCACGCTGGCCGTCGATCACCCATTCACATTTGGTCTGTGGCAACCAACTTTCTCATCCACTCCATCCAGACAAGTCAAGAGGCCAAGAGAGTTTTATTGTCCTGTGTCCCAGATAGGAAATGAAATTCTTGCTAGCTGCAGCACAACAGAATATGTAAACATAATACAGAACGGGAGATCAAAGTGCAGTGTGTCTATAGACCATAGACCATCTATATACACAATAAATAAACAGATAAAGTGCAATAGGCTGTTATTGTTCAGAGCTTGTTTGATGTAGTGTTTAATAGCCTGATGGCTGTGGGGAAGAGGCTGTTCCTGAACCTGGATGTTGCAGATTTCAGGCTCCTGTACCTTCTTCCCGATGGTAGTGGGGAGATGAGTGTGTGGCCAGGATGGTGTGGGTCCTTGATGATGCTGCCAGCCTTTTTGAGGCAGCGACTGCGATAGATCCCCTCGATGGTGGGGGGGTCAGAGCCGATGATGGACCGGGCAGCGGTCACAACTTTCTGCAGTCTTTTCCGCTCCTGGGCGCTCAAGCTGCCGAACCAAGCCACGATGCAACCGGTCAGCACGCTCTCTACTGTGACCAGGGGCAATTATGTGCAAACGGATGCATTTTAAGGGAAATCTGAAGGGAGCACTGAATTAAAGGTCAAATTGTTGGAGGAGCACCGTTGGCCGGGCAGCAGCCGTGCAGGGAGATGTTTCGGGCGGCGGTAGAGTTGCTGCCTTACAGCGCTTGCGGCGTCAGAGTCCCGGGATCGACCCTGACTGCAGGTGCTGTCTGTACGGAGTTTGCACGCTCTCCCCGCGACCAAGTGGGTTTTCTCCGAGATCTTCGGTTTCCTCCCACACTCCAAGCACGTACCGATGAATCTTCTCCGCATCCCTTTCCTGCTAAACAGCATCCTTCCTTTGTGTAGGAAATATCTTTTTTTAATATTTCAACAGATGAAATAGCTGGCTGGCATGGATCACATCCCTGCAGCTTCCAAGCACTTGGTAAAATTAGAAGTGTCAGAAGGAACCACAGATGCTGGTTTAAATCGAAAGATAGACACACAAAAAGCCGGAGTAACTCAGCGGGTCAGGCAGCGTCTCTGGAGAGAGGGTGGGTTGGGAAGGAACTGCAGATGCTGGTTTAAGCTGGAGACAGATACAAAAAGCCGGAGTAACTCTGCAGGATAGGCAGCAACTCTGGAGGGAAGGAATGGGTAGGTGGCGTTTCGGGGCGAGACCCTTCATAGAAACATAGAAACATAGAAAATAGATGCAGGAGGAGGCCATTCAACCCTTCGAGCCAGCACCGCCATTCACCGTGATCATGGCTGATCGTCCCCAGTCAAAAACCCGTGCCTGCCTTCTCCAATCAAAAACCCGTGCCACCCCTAGAGCTCTATCTAACTCTCTCTTAAATCCATCCAGTGATTTGGCCTCCACTGCCCTCTGTGGCAGGGAATTCCACAAATTCACAACTCTCTGGGTGAAAAGGTTTTTTTTCTCACCTCTGTCTTAAATGGCCTCCCCTTTATTCTAAGACTGTGGCCCCTGGTTCTGGACTCGCCCAACATTGGGAACATTTTTCCTGCATCTAGCTTGTCCAGTCCTTTTATAATTTTATATGTTTCTATAAGATCCCCCCTCATCCTTCTAAACTCCAGTGAATACAAGCCTAGTCTTTTCAACCTTTCCTCATATGACAGTCCCGCCATCCCAGGGATCAATCTCGTGAACCTACGCTGCACTGCCTCAATCACAAGGATGTCCTTCCTCAAATTAGGAGACCAAAACTGTACACAATACTCTAGATGTGGTCTTACCAGAGCCCTATACAACTGCAGAAGAACCTCTCTACTCCTATACTGAAATCCTCTTGTTATGAAGGCCAACATTCCTTTAGCTTTCTTCACTGAATAGGTGGCGTTTCTGGGCGAGACCCTTCTTCAGATTTACTGTAGCATCGTTCCTGTATCAGATTGACCAAAGCTGAACACAATGCTCCAAAACCTGGCCTCACCAATACCTTATCAGGCCCAATCTCCGTCTCCGTCTCACCAATCTCCTTATCAGGCCCAATCTCCGTCCCACCCAGCCTCGGCGTGTCGCAGTCACAATCACCTGCAACAAGTCCTCGCCCTGCCTTCCAACGTTATCAAAGATAGACGCAAAAAGGCTGGAGTAACTCAGCGGGACAGGCAGCATCTCTGGAGAGAAGGAATGGGTGACGCGTCGGGTTGAGACCCTTCTTCACCTGTCTCCAGCTTAAACCAGCATCTGCAGTTCCTTCCCAACCCACTCCCTCTCTCCCCAGAGATGCTGCCTGACCCGCTGAGTTAAGGGCCTGTCCCACATTCCCGAGTCCTCTGCCGAGTTGAAAGGACCTTAAAAATAAATCTAGATTTTTGTGATCTACGAACTCAATAATCAATAGACAATAGGTGCAGGAGTAGGCCATTTGGCCCTCGAGCCAGCACCGCCATTCAATGTGATCGTGACTGATTATCCCCAATCAGTACCCCGTTCCTGCCTTCTCCCCATATCCCCTGACTCCGCTGTTTTTAAGAGCCTGATCTAGCTCTCTCTTGAAAGCATCCAGAGAACCGGCCTCCACCGCCCTCTGAGGCAGAGAATTCCACTCTCTGTGAGAAAAACTCCTTCTTCCGACTATCTTTTTACTCATGGACTTTTTTTTATCGGGCTGGAAAAAACGTCCCGACTGACCTGAAGCCCCGAGTACATAACGGGCCGCTACGATATATCTACGGACTCCTACGGCCTGCTTACCAACATTCTCCGAGATTGAATCAAGGGGAAAACACGGGAGAATCCGTGAGGAACCCGGGAAAGTGGGACAGGCCCTGTTACTCCAGCTTTAGTGTGTCTATCTTTTGGTTTAAACCAGCATCTGCGGTTCCTTCCTACAGTTCTAATTTTACCAAGTGCTTGGAAGCTGCAGGGATGTGATCTATGCCAGCGAGCTATTTGATCTGATGAAATATTAAAAAAAAGATGCCATCAACTGCAGCAGAAATCAATGACGGCCTGTCATTAAAATGCGATGATCCTGATTTTAATTACAAGTCGCTGGTGCAATATTGAAGTCCGCCGGTGAGTTGCAGCAAAGCTGACACCCAGCGTCTCGGGACTCAAGCAATATACTCAGACATTTCCCTTCAGCTTCTGAACGTTTGAAACTAATTCTACTTATTAGTTTTACCCTGGATCATACATCTCTTGTCTGGAGCAATGAACTCCCGGCGATCGAAAAAATTACCAATCGCAATATTGAGGAGGGGATTGGATAATGGGAATTAACTGGGAATGGGCAGCAGTTGCCGCCTCACAGCGCCAGAGACCCTGGTTCGATCCTGACAACGGGCGAAGCCCGTACGGAGTTTGCGGGTTCTCCCCTCTGACCTGCGAGGATTTTTTCCTAGATCTTCGGTTTTCTCCCACACTCCAAAGGCGTACAGGTTTGCGGTTAATTGGCTTGGTGTAAATGTAGAATTGTCCCCAGTGTGTGTGTGTAGGATAGTGTTAGTGTGCGGGGGATTGCTGGTCGGTCCGGCCTCGGTGGGCCGAAGGGCCTGATTCTGCGCTCCATCTCAAAACTCTAAACCCCTAAAGCTGTTTTAAGAATAAGGAGTAAGCCATTTAGAACGGAGACGAGGAAACACTTTTTCTCACAGAGAGCGGTGAGTCTGTGGAATTCTCTGCCTCAGAGGGCGGTGGAGGCCGGTTGTCTGGATTCTTTCAAGAGATAGGGCTCTTAAAGATAGCGGAGTCAGGGGATATGAGGAGAAGGCAGGAACGGGGTTCTGATTGTGGATGATCCTCCTTTTATACTTTTATACGCTCATCCTTCTAAACTCCAGTGAATACAAGCCTAGTCTTTTCAATCTTTCCTCATATGACAGTCCCGCCATCCCAGGGATCAATCTCGTGAACCTACGCTGCACTGCCTCAATCACAAGGATGTCCTTCCTCAAATTAGGAGACCAATTCAAATTAGGAGACCCGTTGCAGCACGGAGCGTTGCCTATTTCCTTTTTAGGTAGACAAAAATGCTGGAGAAACTCAGCGGGTGAGGCAGCATCGATGGAGCGAAGGAATAGGTGACGTTTCGGGTCACCCGCTGAGTTTCTCCAGCATTTTTGTCTACTTTCGATTTTCCAGCATCTGCACTTCCTTCTTAAACACCTTTTAGTGCAGTTTCGTTTAGAGATACAACGTGGAAACAGGTTCTTCGGCAAATCGGGTCCGCACCGCCCAGCGATCCCCGCACGCGAACACTAGCCTGCGCACACTAGGGTCAATTTACACTGGTACCAAGCCAATTAACCTACTAACCTGCACGTCTTTGGAGTGTGGGGGGAAACCGAAGATCTCGGAGAAAACCCGCACAGGTCACCGGGAGAACGTACAAACTCCGTACGGACAGCGGGGAAACCGGGCCAACAGCCCTCCGAGGCCCACACCGTCCAGTGATCCCCGCACACTAACACTATCCTACACACACACCCTAGTGACAATTTACAAT
Source organism: Okamejei kenojei (assembly GCA_035221665.1). Lineage (NCBI taxonomy): Eukaryota > Metazoa > Chordata > Chondrichthyes > Rajiformes > Rajidae > Okamejei > Okamejei kenojei. Next base: position 75,348,382 of record CM069140.1, on the reverse strand, counting down.
TATTCGGTTTAAGACAAGAAAATCTTCTGGGTTAGCGAATGAAACAAGGATGGACATTTACCACAACTAAAGAGCTTCACAAGCAAATTATCGGATGCCAGGAAGATTTCACGGAGCTTGATGCAGTCGCACGTACTGCCTGCATTCGACGCAAGGACAAGAAGCCACATCGGGCTGCAACGTTCATAAGGTCCTGAGTGATATGAGCAGAATTAGCCCATTCAATCACGGCTGATCTATCTCTCCCTCCACACCCCATTCTCAAGTTCAAGTTCAAGTGAGTTTATTGTCATGTGTCCCTGAGAGGACAATGATTTGCTTCAGCACAAACAGAACATAGAAGGCATTTGCTACAGAACAGATCAGTGTGTCCATATACCATATATAAATATATACACACATGAATAAATAAACGAATAAAGTGCAAATAACAGATTTACCACAACTAAACAAACAAATAAAGTGCATATTCTCCTGCCTTCGCCCCATAAACTCTGACACCCGTGCCAATCAAGAATCTATCTATCTCTGCCTTAAAAATATCCACTGACTTGTCCACCACAGCCTTCTGTGGCGAAGAATTCCACAGATTCACCACCCTCCGACTGAAGAAATTCCCTTTAATTCTGAGTATGACCTCTGGTCCCAGACTGTCCCACTAGTGGAAACGTCCTCTACGCATCCACTCCATCCAGGCCTATCACTGTTAGGTCAAGTTTCAATAAGGTTCCCTCCCCCCCCCCACCCCCCCACCCCATTCTTCTAAACTCCAGTGAGTACGGGCCCAGTGCCGTCAAAGGCTCATAATGAGAAACAGTTGCCGAGATATTGCAAGTGGAGGCGTCGACCTGTCAACGCTCCTCATGCAGAATGTTACAAATTAGGTTGGCAGCCAACATCACAACAACATTCTTGATTTTGGAATTTGAAAAAACCTTCCTGACAAACGTTGGACGTTAAAGACTTCTAGGCTTAAGCGAGAAAAACAGAGGAAACAGAGGTTGGGGTGGGAGGGGGGGGGGGGGCAGAGAAAAAATAGCATGAAAGCATTGATTAAAAAACAGGAGGTTGCTGCATTCTCATGAGGTTTAGTTTAGTTTACTTTAGAGATACGCATGGAATCATGCCCGCACGTTAACGCCATCCTGCACACACTAGGGTGACATTTTTACATTTTACCGAGCCAATTTACCCGCATACCTGTTCGTCTTTGGAGTGTCGGGAGGATACCGAAGATCTCGGAGGAAACCCACGCAGGTCACGGGGAGAAACATACAAGCTCCGTACAGACAGCGCCCCGTAGTCAGGATGGAACCCGGATCTCTGGCGCTGCGAGCGCTCTAAGGCAGCCGCTCTACCGCTGCGCCACCGCACCGAGGTCAGATTGGAAGTGGGGAGGGGGGTGGGGAGGAGGCGATGAAAGAATCCTGCACAGGGTCATGGCTTAGAACTTCTGCTATATATTAATGACTGGATATTGAAACCAAATGGAGGTTTGGCAAAAGTTGTAATTGGCATTGAACCAGAGAGAGGATTGGAGGCAAAGGGAGTCCAAAAAGGGAGTCCAAATATCCATTGACTTGGCCTCCACAGCCTTCTGTGGGAATGAATTCCACAGAATCACCACTCTCTGATTAAAGAAATTCCACCTCACCTCTTCCTAAAAGTACATCCTTTAATTCTGAGGCTGTGGCCTCTAGTCCTGGACTCTCCCACTAGTGGAAACATCCTCTCCACATCCACTCTATCCAGGCCTTTCACTATTCGGTAAGTTTCAATGAGGTCCCCCCTCATTAGGGTTGCCAACTGTCTCGTTTTTTGGGCGAAATTGGTTTGACCCGTATTTGACTGCTGCTACTCGGGTCGAGGGGACTGTCGGGTCGGAGCGCTGTGTCCGGCTGCTCCTCACCTCTTCCGATGTAGTGCAGCCCATGGAGTGCAGCAGCAGCACCTCGCCCGTGGCCCCGTCGGTCGGTCGGCAGCCCGGCCAGCTGTCCGACCTTCGGACCTTCGCTGACTGCCGACACCGCCACCACCCCTCCTTCTCATGGCCGATCATCGGTTCACGAGTTGGATGGAGCATCGTACTCTGCGCACGACATCGCGTGGCCCGGGCCAAGACTCCTCGGCTGGGCTTTGCGTCCCGGGCCAACTCATCATTCGCCCAGCCACGGCCGAGTCGGTCAACGAATTGCCGTCGGGAATTTGTCCCATGTTTTTGGCCTTATGTGGGAGTGAGAAAGTTGGCAACCCTACCCCTCATCCTCATTGATAAGTGATAGGAGCAGAATTAGGCCATTCGGCCCATCAAGTCTCATCCAGCATTCAATCATGGCTGAGCTATCTTTCCCTCTCAACCCCAGTATCGTGTCTTCTCCCCCTAACCCCGGACACCCGCGCTAATCACGATTCCTTCTGAACTCCGTTTGTCGTCTTCTCTGCCATCAACACTCGGGGCACAACTGGAGTGCTTTGTCACATCTTATTGAGCAGGTGAAAGCGACAAGCTAAACCTTGGAGAGCAATCACTCCACCACATCCTTCCCTTCCTTGAGATGAAGTATTCTAACTTGAACTTTACTCAAGGGTCCTCTGGGAGCGATTTACATCTGCTAACAATCCTTACCCAAACGATTAACGCAATGATTAAATTAAGCATTTCTGTACATTTCGGGATTTCGCTCAAAGCTAGGTGGAAGAAATATCCCCTGGTCCCGTGCCAACAGCAGAAACTGAGGGAGGAAATTTAAAGGGAGTTGCCAGGGCCTGCAGATGCTTGAACCTGGAGCAACGAACAAAGTGCTGATTGAGATCATTGAGTATAGAAGTCGGTGGCTCAGGTTAACCCCCGACACCCATATAATTATCAAGAGTCCGTCAACCTCCGCCTTAAAAATATCCACTGACTTGGCCTCCACAGCCTCCTGTGGCAAAGAGTTCCACAGATTCACAGCCCTTTGACTAGAGAAAGAAGGGTTATAGACAATATTGCAGGAGTAGGCCATTTGGCACTTCGAGCCAGCACCGCCATTCAATGTGATCATGGCTGATCATCCACAATCAGTACCCCGTTCCTGCCTTCTCCACATATCCCCTGACTCAGCTAGTTTTAAGAGCCCTATCTCGCTCTCTCTTGAAAGCATCCAGAGAACCGGCCTCCACCGCCCTCTGAGGCAGAGAATTCCACAGACTCACCGCTCTCTGTGTGAAAAAGTGTTTCCTCGTCTCCGTTCTAAATGGCTTACTCCTTATTCTTAAACTGTGGCCCCTGGTTCTGGACTCCCCCAACATCGGGAACATGTTTTCTGCCTCTAGCGCGTCCAAGCCCTTAACAATCTTATATGTTTCAAATGAGATATCCTCTCATCCTAAACTCCAGAGTGTACAAGCCCAGCTGCCCCAATCTCTTGTGAGGTTGTGAGGTAAGACGACATTTGGAGTATTGTGTTCAGTTCTGGGCACCATGTTATAGGAAAGATGTTGTCAAGCTGGAAAGGGTTCAGAGACGATTGACGAGGATGTTGCCAAGACTAGAGAGACGAGGCTATAAGGAGAGGTAGAGCAGGCTAAGACTCTATTCCTTGGAATGCAGGAGGAAGAATGGCGATCTTATAGAGGTTTATATAATCATGAGAGTAAGAGATCGGATAAACTCACAGTCTCTTACCCAGAGTAGGGGAATCGAGAACCAGAGGGCATGGGTTTAAGGTGGGGGGGGGGGGGTAGATTTCATAGGAACCCGAGGGGTAACTTATTCACGCAAAGGTTGGTGGGTGTATGGGCCTTGAGAGGAATGCATTGGTGGATCGAGGTGAGGAAAGGTTCACTGGCAGATGAAGTCATGTGAGGCCATCTTCCTCTGTCCAGTGTGAACTGATGCCTTAAATGTAATGGACAGCAATGGGCAGAAACACGGTACGATTCAGTGACCATATACACTGCGGTTTCTGTAAACCCTGTGTAGTCAGCGAGCTGGTGCTCATTAATGTGTAAGAAGGAACTGCAGATGCTGGTTTAGAAGGAAGATAGACACAAAAGAGGTAGACACAAAAAGCTGGAGCAACTCAGCGGGCCAGGCAGCATCTCTGGAGAGAAGGAATGGGTGACGTTTCGGGTGGAGACCCTTCTTCAGACAGAATGCTCATCAAAGAATGGCTAATTTCAAAGAGCTGTGGACGAACGTGAAGCACAAATCATAGAACATGGAGGTTGTAGACGCCCTGTCCCACTTGGCGATTTTGCTGGCGTCTTATCAGAGTCGCCAAAAGATCTTGAACGTTCCAAAATCCAGCGGCGACAAAAATGTGGGTTGCGACACTTGAAAAAAGACCGCGCGCCAATACGTCGTCACGCCACGTCACCAACACGTCGTACTTCGTCACGCCGCGTATTTTTCGGTGACATGCTACATCAGTCGATGATGCCGGCGGTCGCCGAAAATAATCGGAAAGTGGGACAGGCCCTTAACAGAACCAGCGGTAGAGTTGCCGCCTTACAGCGCTTGCAGCGCAGGTGACAATAGACAATAGACAATAGACAATAGGTGCAGGAGTAGGCCATTCGGCCCTTCGAGCCAGCACCGCCATTCACTGTGAGCATGGCTGATCATCCCCAATCAGTTCCTGCCTTCTCCCCATATCCCCTGACTCCACTATCGTTAAGAGCCCTATCTAACTCTCTCTTGAAGGCATCCTGTGAATTAGCCTCCACCGCCCTCTGAGGCAGAGAATTCCACGCACGTCACGGGGAGAACATACAAACTCCGTACGGACAACGCCCGTAGTCGGGATCGAACCTGAGGCAGGAAACATGTTCCCGATGTTGGGGGGAGTCCAGAACCAGGAGCCACAGTTTAAGAATAAGGGGTGAGCCATTTAGAGCAGAGAAGAGGAAACACAAACTTGGCCTGGTATAAACATTTTTGTCTACCTTCGATTTTCCAGCATCTGCAGTTCCTTCTTAAACAAACTTGGAATAACTTTGCAACCGGGCCCATTGAAATCTGTGCTCCTTACTGCATGCTGATACTGGTATGAAAACATTTCTACAGCTTTGGGGGCACGGTGGCACAGCGGTAGAGTCGCTGCCTCACAGCGCCAGAGACCCGGGTTCGATCCCGACTACGGGTGCTGTCTGTACGGAGTTAGTCCGTTCTCCCCGAGACCAGCGTGGGCTTTCTCCGGGTGCTCCGGTTTCCAACGGCCTTCCAAAGACGTACAGGTTTGTAGGTGAATTGGCCTGGTATAAATGCAAATTGTCCCTAGCGTGTGCAGGTCAGTGTCAATGCGCGGGGATCGCTGGTCGGCGCGGACTCTGTGGGCCGGGGGGCCTGTTTCTTTGCTGTATCTAAACTGAACTAACCTGCAGCAGCGAGCCTCTGTTGGCCACATAGAGAAAAGCACACAATATACATGTTACGGGCGGACAATTCAACGCTCCTCTGCGCAACTTTGATCCGGACTTCTCCGTCCACGAACAACCCCGAGGTCAGCAAAGAAGGGTTCAATTCCCTGTTTTGCCATTAGTCCATTGTTTTAAAGAACTTTGTTCCCTCCCTTTTGCTGGAGTACCTCAGTGAAGTTGGTGATACATCATGTGTGGCCATTTGGGAGGAAGAGGTTTTAAACTATGAAGAAAAATAATTAATTCCCAGCTGACAAACACATTTTTTTCCCCCCTACAATGCACAGCGAATCTCCCTTTCTTTCAGATGGAGGAAGAATTCATTTCTATACCTCATTGTGGATGCTGATGTCACACATTGTGTCGGAGGTAAATGCAGGCGCTGGTTTAAACCCAAGATAGAGACCCGAAACGTCACCGATTCCTTTACTCCTGAGATGCTGCCTGACCCACTGAGGCACGGCAGCTTTTTGCGTACCTTCTTCAGATTAAACCTGCATCTGCAGTTCCTTCCTACACATTCTGAATTTAGTTTAGTTACTTAGTTCAGTTTAGTTTATTGTCACGTGCAACGAGGTACAGTGGAAAGCTTTTTGCTGCGCGCTAACCAGTCAGCGGTAAGACAACACATGATTGCAATCGAGCCATTCACAGTGTACAGATACATGTTAAGGGAATAACGTTTAATGCAAGGTAAAGCCAGCAAAGTCCGATCAAGGATAGTCCGAGGGTCACCAATGAGGTAGATAGTAATCTTGAGGTAGATAGTAGATATTTTAGACAAAAGGTACAGGAGCAGGCCATTCGGCCCCTTGAGCCAGCACTGCCATTCAATGTGATCGTGGCTGATCATCCCCAATCAGTACCCCGTTCCTGCCTTCTCCCCGTATCCCCTGACTCCGCTATCTCTAAGAGCCCTATCTAGCTCTCTCTTGAAAGTATCCAGAGAACCGGCCTCCACCGCCCTCTGAGGCAGAGAATTCCACAGACTCACAACTCTCTGTGAGAAAAAGTGTTTCCTCGTCTCCGTTCTAAACGGCTTACCCATTATTCTTAAACTGTGGCCCCTGGTTCTGGACTTCCCCCAACATCGGGAACAATATTTTGTCTGCTCTACTGTGAAATTGCCTCAAGGTACGCCTACTTTGGGGACGTTCTCCTCCTTTCGGCCCGAAGAAAGGTCTCGACCCGAAAAACGTCACCTATTCCTTTTCTCCAGAGATGCTGCCTGACCCGCTGAGTTACTCCAGCATTTTGTGTCTGTCTTCTGCTACCACATGGGATAGATGTGCAGGATCAGGCCATTCAGCACCAACCTTCGTTGCCAGTTTTAATGCTTCACCTTGAGTCTCCCCCTAATTTCCACCATAGGAATCCCGCGCCATGGATCACGGTGGCGCAGCGGTAGAGTTGCTGCCTCACAGCGCCAGAGACCCTGGTTCAACCCTGACCATGGGCGCTGTCTGTACGGAGTTTGTACGTTCTCCCCGTGACCTGCGTGGGTTTTCTCCGGGCGCTCCGGTTTCCTCCCGCACTGCAAAGACGTGCGGGTTTGCAGTTTAATTGGCTTCACTAAAATTGTAAATTGTCCCAAGTATGTAAGATAATGTTAGTGAGGGGTGATCGCTGGTCAGCATGGATTCGGAGGACCGAAGGGCCTGTTTCCACACTGTATCTCTAAAGTCCAAAGTCTAAAACCTTGCTCAGGAGAACAGTAACATATCCGTGTTCTCCAGAGACGTTGCCTGGCCTGCTAAGCTACTCCAGCAGTTTGTGTTAAAGAAGGAACTGCAGATGCTGGAGAATCGAGGGTACACAAAAGGCTGGAGAAACTCAGCGGGTGCAGCAGCATCTAAGGAGCGAAGGAGATAGGTGACGTTTCGGGTCGAGACTCGCCACCCGAAACGTTGCCTATCTCCTTCGCTCCTTAGATGCTGCTGCACCCGCTGAGTTTCTCCAGCCTTTTGTGTACCCAGCAGTTTGTGTCTTTTTTTTTGTAAACCAGCATCTGCAGTTCCTCGTTTCTGCAGAACCGGAGGCTTCGGCGGCTCAGCTAATAGTACCGCTCACTCGCAGCGCCAGAGAGGGTGGAGTTTGCACGTTCTCCCCGCCGTGACCGCACGGATTTCCTCCGGTTTCCTCCCACGCCTAGCTGCACCTCGGGGCCAATTAAACTCCAATTTGCAATGTTGCCCGAAGCCAATTAACCCGCAAACCTGCACGTCTTTGGAAACCGGAGCACCCGGAGAAAACCCGCGCCGTCACGGGGGCAGAGCGGGTCCAAACCCCGTACAGCCAGCGCCCGAGGCCAGGATCGAACCCGGGTCTCTGGCGCCGTGAGGCAGCAACTCTGCCGCTAGCAACTGAACCATCCTACCAACAACTAGAGAGCAGCCCTGAACTGCTATCTACCTCATTAGAGGCGGCAACTCTACCGCTAGCAACACCATGCCGCCCTGCATTAAGTAATTAAGCATCAGTCTCAGCGCAAAGCAATTAAGAAATATAATGCAAGCTTTTTTCCAAATGAACAACTGACATGAGAATTCAAAGGATAAAAATGTAAAAGCTGCCTTAATTGGCAGCGACTCAACTCGTCTGTGTAGAGTATCAAACTACCATTAGCAACTTGAATGAAGAGTGAATGCAAAGTGAACAGTGATGAATTCAATGAGTTGGACACAATCTATTAATGCAATGGAAGTACTGCAGCGCAAAGAATAAAGACTGCTCTTGTTTTCATCACTTACCTCCAGCTATAGCTTTCACCCCATTGATTTTCTCTCAACTGGCAAGCACCTCGTGTGAGATCACAGAGAATTGTGGACGCAACCCAGACCATCACACAAACCAAACCGGCCGCCCGTAGCGGCAACTGTGGAGGGTTCATGGCTCCCCGACCACGGGTGAACAGAAGGAGGAGGACTGGCTGAACTTTGTTGCCTTCCACCACAGTGAAGAATGCTGTGGCGGATGTTTGTGTTAAATCTTATTGTGTATTGTGTGTTCTTTTTAAGTGTATCGCTGCTGGCAATTTTACTTCGGAGTCACGTGAGTGACTTCGTGAAGACCCCGCCAGCACGCATGCGCGACCTATCGTCGCTCGCATTTGCTGGCGACAAGCTGGAGGGGGAGTGCAATTCCCCACCAGCTCTTTCACAAGGAACGCTGAAGGTAAGTGATCTGACCTTCAGCTGGTTGGAGGTAGGAATTGCTTCTACCTACAGATACGATGGAAGGAAAAGGGAAGGCCAAGCTTTCCAAGAGCGGCGGGACCCTACCAAGTCAGCGGCCAACATCCCCGGAGCTGCTCGCAACACCGGCAGCACCCGTACTACGGCCGGGGAGAAAAGTGCGGAGGTTGGGCCCTGCAGAGTCAGCAGCGCCCGACTCAGCTCCAGAACGGACGTCCGCACAGGAGCAGGGTACCTCCGACCCTGACTTCATGCTACCTTCCCCCAAAGCCAGGGGAAGTAGCAAGCAGGTACGCACTAACGTGCCTCGCACACCGGCGACGGCGACTTCCAATCTTTTCCAGGTCCCGCGAGGGCATACCCGGGGAAAAGCCGCGCCAAAGTCGAGCCCCGCAGCCGCGGCAGGCCTCGCCAAGCAGCCGGGGAAGTCTGCCGGAGTGCAGGCCGGCGGCAGAGCGGCTGGACAGTCGGGCAGCCCTGCAGGAGCAGGCACTACCGACATACCACTGGGACAGGCTGCCGGAGCGCAGGCCGGTGGCAGCAGAGTTCGGTCGGGCAGCCTCGCTGAGGCAGCCAGCGGCCATGCACTACCACAGACCTTGGGGGTCAGAAGTGGCAGTAAGCCTGCGCGGACATCGGGGAGCCAGGCACCGGCGGCCGGCACCAACTCATCTCCGCTGCCTTCGTATCAGGCAGGGGGACCGCCACAGTCCGCACGATGGCGGACTAGCGGTATGTCCTCGTGGGAGTCGTACGGCCCCGCTGGAGCGGCTGCCAACGACAACCTTCCAGCGGACCCTTGTTATCACCTCGACGAGGTGCGGTCCGCTGGTGGAAGCCCCAGGGTCTACGAAGAACCTGGCGGAGTCGGCTTGTCGTCCGCGTTTAGCGGCGGCGGTCGCATGGCCAGGATGGAGCTCATGGTGGAGCAACTTCTCCAGCGGGTCATGGACCGACAGGAGCGTGAGTCTCACCGATCTAGGGGCCCGACCATCAGGTTACCCAGCATCCCACCGTCTTCAGCCGGCAGTGCTCGAAGTCTGCAGATGGCTGACTTCGATGAAGAGCCAGCGATGAAGAGCCCACTGCTCCAGAGCCAGGACGTGGTTGCCAAATTTGCCACGCCAGTGCGTTCCGGAAAATCCTCAAGATCCTGACGTCCGGCATCAGGGCGTTCGCGAGGACCCTCGATGGCGATAACGTCACGGCTGAGCAGCAGGATGCTCTTGCCCTCCTCTGCAATAAGCAATTCGAAATAAATTGCTTTCGTACGAGCTCCATCCGGCCCACCCTCAACCCGAAATTCGTAGGGTTGTGTCGCGCCTCCACCACTCCACCACCACGACAGCTGTTTGGGGAGGACCTGCCCAGTCAGGTCAAAGAATTAGACGAGGAGGCCAAAACCGTCGGCCTCATGAAGCCACCAACAGCCAGGGTACAGACATACCGTCAACCACAGCTGGTTCTTTCAAGCAAGTAGCACTAGTATCCACACCAGTTGGAGGACGGTTGCGTGCATTTTCGGGTGCATGGGGTGCAGTAACCTCAGATCCCTTTATTCTACAAAGTATTCAGGGTTATGTGATAGAGTTTATTAATGAGACACTTCCCCCTACGCAGCATGTCCCTCATCTCTGGTTTGCGCTCTCTCAAAACGAGATAGAGGAAGGACATGCACAAATTTTAAGGCTGGAAGCCAAAGGGTTGATAGAGAAAACGACACATGAACCCCTCGAGTTTGTGTCCAACATCTTTACCAAAACTAAAAAAGATGGTGAATGTCGGATCATCATTGACCTAACCCATCTGAATACGTTTGTACAATATACCCATTTCAAAATGCAAACATTTGAAACAGCTAAACAGCTGCTTTCCCAGGGGTACTTTATGGCCTGCATCGATTTAAAGGATGCATACTATACTGTCCCCATCATAGAACATCATCAGAAATTCTTAAAATTGTGTCTGGAGGGGTCAATTATGGCAATACAAAGCCTTGCTCAATGGTCTTACAACAGCCCCTAGGCTATTTACAAAACTTGTCAAACCTATATTGGCAACCTTAAGACAACAAAATTATATCGTCATGGCGTATTTGTACGATACATTAATAGTGGGGCATACCTTTGAATTAGCAGAGCTGGCAGTCACAGCTACTAAATCACTGTTTGAGGCATTAGGCTTTGTTACCCATCCAGCCAAATCCAAATTCACCCCATCTCAAGTCATGGACTATCTGGGATTCACTATTGACACCAACCAAATGATAGTCACTATCCCAGCCAACAAAGCATCAGCCATAAAAGAGGCATGCAACAGCCTTCCTTGCGCCAGGATGCCGACCATCAGACAAGCTGCTAAGGTAATTGGGAAACTCGTAGCTACATTTCCAGCTGCGCAATTCGGACCATTACATTACCAAAAATTGCAAAGAGCAACAATTTCAGCATTAAAATCAAATGCTGGACATTTTGACAGACCTATGCAGCTGCCGATCAAGGCTAAAATTGAGCTACAAAGGTGGGCTAACAATATTAGTGAGTGTTATAAGCCCATCATTGTTCGCAATCCGTCAGTCGTGTTACAGACCGATGCAAGCGCCCAAGGCTGGGGAGCAACTGACACCACGTCCCATTGTGGTGGCAGATGGGACCCTCACGAGTCCACCCTCCTTCAGACACAAGGAATAAACTATTTGGAGATGCTGGGTGCCTTCCATGGGCTACGGGCATACTGTACCAATTTATATCATACACATGTCCGCCTGCAATTAGATAATACCAGGGTGGTGGCTTACATAAATCATATGGGTGGTATCAGGTCAGTGTCTTGTGACGAATTGGCAAACACAATTTGGCTCTGGTGCATTGAACGAAATATTTGAATATCAGCGACCTACCTCCCGGGGAAGCTCAATACAGTGGCGGACACCAGGTCACGAGTATTCAATGATAACATCGAGTGGATGTTGAACCCCCAAATATTTGCTGAAATTATAGCTACATTTGGTACACCAGATATCGACCTCTTTGCGTCAAGGTTGAACCATCAGATACCAACGTATGGGTCTTGGGAACCAGACCCTGGGGCAGTAGCAATGGATGCTTTTTCATTTCATTGGGGGAAATGGTTCTGCTACACATTTCCCCCGTTCTGCCTCATCAGTTGGGTATTGCAGAAAATTCAACTGGATTCTGCAACAGGCACATTGATCTTACCCGACTGGCCTACACAACCATGGTACCCGGTGGTCCTCCACATGTTAAAATATCCATGGGTAGAAATTGCAAAACACCCCCATTTGATTACACACCCCATTACGGGGGATAGTCACCCATGTCATGGTCACTTAAACCTGTTGGCTTGTAGGTTCTAAGGAGGCCACTATTGGAGGCTGGCATATCACCCAGGGCCATGGACCTCACCACAGCGTTGTGCAGGGTATCTACCAGAAACCTGACCATAGGTGTGGGCACACACCCATTGGTATCTAAATTCATGAGGGGTGTGCTTAACAGCAACCCTCCTTGACCCAGCTACAACATCACCTGGGATAGTACTGACCCTACTGAGAAGCTGGGCCCGCATGACAGAGTTACCACTTAATAGACTTACCCTCAAAGTGGTGATGTTGATGGCACTGACAACAGCACAACGAGTCCAGACCTTACAGAAACTTCGACTAGACAGAATGGTCTCAACCCCTGCAAAGGTAACCTTCTTTGTCGAAGAACTGAAGCAGCATAGACCGGGGTCTACTGGACTGCAGTTGGAATTCCGGGCGTACCCCTCTGATGCCACACTCTGCATAGCCACCCATCTCCGCCATTACATCAGGACTACACGTACCATCCGGAAGATGGAGCAGGGGCTCCTCATCAGCCGCAAGCAACCACATCACCGGGTGACTGTGCAGACCATCGCCAGGTGGCTCAGGGTGGTGTTGGGTGCAGCAGGTATAGATACAAACATTTTAAAATCTCACTCTACCAGGGCTGCATCCACATCAGCGGCGAGGACCATGGAGGTGCCCATGGACCATGTCCTCGCTACCGCGGGCTGGGCCAGTGAATCAACATTCCAACGCTTCTACAATAGCCGGTGGCTGCCCCCACAACGTTCGCGGAAGCTGTGCTGAGAGCCACTCCGTAATATAATTTGTCCCCGAATTAGGGTTTTTTATTATTGTTTGTGTTAATCAACACCCATTACTTTATCAGCCTGTTCAGCCTGGAATATTAACAACCTTCCTCCATCAGTATTGCGGCAGTGTGACAGCATGGACATTGTCCAGGGCGTGAAATCACAGAGCTTTGAAATCTTCACAAAGTCACTCACGAAGTAAAATAGTAAGATTAAACAAGAACTTACCAAGTTTAAAGTTTGATCTTTATTTAATGAGGAGTTGCGATGAGGGACTTCGTGCCCTCCGCTCCCAACCCTCTGTCATAAAGTCAACTGGTATGTTCTAGTCTATGTTCATATTCCTATCTTCAGTCACTGTTGTTATCTGTGATTCCACACCGCTGCTTTGAAGAATGCGTGCTGGCGGGGTCTTCACGAAATCCCTCATCGCAACTCCTCATAAAATAAAGATCAAACTTCAACCTTGGTAAGTTCTTGTTTAATCTTACTAATTCATTTCACTGCGCCTTCGTTGCTGCAGGTGGCGAACATATTTGATTTTGACTTTGAACCTCCCTTCCGTTGACTCCATCTACACCTCACGCTGCCTCGACAAGACCAGCAGCACAATCAAGGACCAGTCGCACTCCCTCTTCTCCCCTCTCCCATCGGGCAAGAGATACAAAAGCGTGAAAACGCGCACCTCCAAATTCAGGGACAGTTTCTTCCCAGCTGTTATCAGGCAACTGAACCATCCTACCAACAACTAGTGAGCGGTCCTGAACTACTATCTACCTCATTGGAGATCCTCGGACTATCTTTAATCAGACTTTACTGGACTTTATCTTGCATTAAACTTTATTCACATTATTCCCTTTATCGTGTATCTGTGGATGGGTTCGATTGTAATTATGTATTGCCTTTCTGCTGACTGGTTAGCACGCAACAAAAAGCTTTTCACTGTCCACCTGACAAGAAACTGAAGTGAAACTCAAACTGTTTCCGCGCTGTATCTCTCAAACTGAGCATCAAGCTAAACTGCATTTGCCATTTCTCTGCCCACTTGCCCGGCTGATGAAAATCCTGCTGCGTTTTTTAAGATAACTATCTTCACTGTCATAGAGTCACACCGTGATACAGCGTGGAAACTTCGGCCCAACTTGCCCACATCGCCCAACATGTCCCAGCTTTACCAGTCCCACTAGCCTGCGTTTGGTCCATATCCCTCCAAACCTGTCCTATCCATGTAACTGTCCAACTGTTTCTTAAACGTTGGGATAGTCCCAGCCTCAACTACCTCCTCTGGCAGCTTGTTCCATGCACCCACCACCCTTTGTGTGAAAAAGTCACCTCACACATTCCCCTTCATCTTAAATTTATGTCCTCTGGTACTCGATTCCCCTACTGTGGGCAAGAGACTCTGTGCGTCTACCCAATCTATTCCTCTCATGATTTTGTACAACTGTATAAGATCCCACCTCATCCTCCTGCTCTCCAGGGAATAGAGACCCAGTCTACTCAACCTCTCCCCGTAGCTCACACCGGTCTAGTCCTGGCAACATCCTCATGAATCTTCTCAGTTCCCTTTCCAGCTTGACAACATCTTTCCTATAACACAGGGCCCAGAACTGAACACAATACTCTAAATGTGGTCTCACCAACGTCGCATACAACTGCAATATGGCCTCCCAACTTCTATACTCAATACTCAATGACTGATGAAGGCCAATGTGCCAAAAGCCTTTTGACCACCTTATCTACCTGCGACTCCACCTTCAGGGAACCATGCACCTGCACTCCTAGATCCCTCTGCTCTACAACACTCCCCGGAGCCCTAGTCTGTGGGGGTCCTGCCTTTGTTAGACTTCCCCAAAAATGCAACACCTCACATTTCTCTGTATTAAATTCCATCAACCATCCATTCCTCAGCCCACCTGGCCAACCGATCCAGAACCTGCTGCAATTCCTCACAACCACCTTCACGATCTTCACTGTCCACGACACCGCCCCCTTCAGCTGCACGCTTGGATCTCCCGTACGTTGCATCCTCACGTTGCACGCGCATGTTCCTTGTGGGGAATGCTGCGCGCGCAACTCCTCTTTAAGGCTCCGCGCGGTCGCTTCTTCTTTCGTGTCCACCTTCAAACGTTGACATCGCTGTCATTGTCCGTCCTGAAAAGGACGCAAGCTACCGGCGACAATCATTGGGATCCATCACTTGTCGCAACAGATGATGGCGGTGGCAGAATTAGCTCAGGATACTTCCAGTTTCTAGCCCCGTGACATGGACACTTCTGCTACGGGGCCGGTGAGTGTGGCTGTAGAGAAAGCGGCCGTTGTTTTTTGCGCTGTGAGTGTGTGTCGTTCATCGCAGATACGAGGGCCAACAGTTGCAATTTACACTGTCAACAGCAGCGGGAATCAAAAGGCTAATTCGATGACTGTCTGCCCTTCTAGTTATATAACTACTTCTCAGGCCCCCTTCGGTCATGGCTGACCATGGGGTGTCTCCAGGGTGCTATTCCTTATATGGAGGACGCCTGTGCGTGACTTTGTTTAACGTGGGGAGACTGGTGCACAGACAGCCACCCCACGGTCCTTGACAGATCTTCATCACCGCAACTTGAATCGTGGAAATTGGACTTGTAAGTGCCTCTCATCAATTGCAGACAGGATGAGGTGGGCTTTTGAGGTCCCACGTTTACAGTCACCTTTCCATGCAATTTGAAGAAATATTCCTTGGGATGCCTCCCTCAATAATTGTCATGAACTGCCCTTTAGGCAGCAATCTGTGTGGAGGTCGTCATTGGATATTTTTAAGGCAGAGATAGATAGATTCTTGATTGGTACGGGTGTCAGGGGTTATGGGGAGAAGGCAGGAGAATGGGGTTAGGAGGGAGAGATAGATCAGCCAGGATTGACCGGCGGAGTAGACCTGATGGGCCGAACGGCCTAATTCGACTCCTATTCCTTATGACCTGTGAACTTTCCATGCTGTATCTCTAAACTACATTAAACTAAAGGAATGGGGAAAATAACAAATAAAGAGCTTAATGGTTGAAATTAAAATCCCACCTCTGCATCAATGCTCCCAGTACCACCAACATCAATCCTCCGACATTTTAGTTTGCGTTTCTGAAATAAATTAGGAATACATATCTCAAGGTAACTTTATACATTTTTATAACCTCTCTTCTCTGTCCAATTCCCAATAGGAGACATACTTACTGCACTGATAAGGAGCAGCAGATGCTGGAAGCTTGAACTAAATAGACAATAGACAATACGTTCAGGGGTCGGCCATTCGGCCCTTCGAGCCAGCACCGCCATTCAATGTGATCGTGGCTGATCGTCCCCAATCAGTACCCCGTTCCTGCCTTCTCCCCATATCCCCTGACTCCGCTATCTTTAAGAGCCCTATCTAGCTCTCTCTTGAAAGTATCCAGAGAACCAGCCTCCACCGCCTTCTGAGGCAGAGAATTCCACAGACTCACCACTCTCTGTGAGAAAAAGTGTTTCCTCGTCTCCGTTCTAAATGGCTTACCCCTTATTCTTAAACTGTGGCCCCTGGTTCTGGACTCCCCCAACATCGGGAACATGTTTCCTGCCTCTAGTGTGTCCAAACCCTTAATAATCTTATATGTTTCAATGAGATTCCCTCTCATCCTTCTAAACTCCAGAGTATACAAGCCCAGCTGCTTCATTCTCTCAGCATATGACAGTCCCGCCATCCCGGGAATTAACCTTGTAAACCTACGCTGCACTCCCTCAATCGCAAACATGTTCTTCCTCAAATTAGGGGACCAAAACTGCACACAATACTCCAGGTGTGGTCTCACTAGGGCCCTGTACAACTGCAGAAGGACCTCTTTGCTCCTATACTCAACTCATCTTGTTATGAAGGCCAACATGCCATTCGCTTCCTTCACTGCCTGCTGTACCTACATGCTTACTTTCATTGACTGATGAACAAGGACCCCCAGATCCCGTTGTACTTCCCCTTTTCCCAAATTGACACCATTTATTTAAAAATCTGCCTTCCTGTTTTTGCTACCAAAGTGGATAACCTCACATTTATCGCATTTATCCACATTTGCCGTGCATCTGCCCACTCACCCAACACTAAACTCCAGCAAGTAAGGCATCTGCCACGCATCTGCCCACTCACCCAACCTAAACACAAGGTGCTGGAGGAAGATGTAATGCTGAGGCTCTATAAGGGCGCTGGTAAGGCCGCATTTGGAATATTGTGAGCAATTTGGGCACCATATCCGAGGAAGGATGTGTTGGCTCTGGAAAGGGTCCAGAGGAAGGTTACAAGAATAATCTCAGGAATGAGTAGGTTCAGCGTTTATTGGCACAGGGCCTGTACTCGCTGGAGTGTAGAAGAATGAGGGGGGGGACCTCATTGAAACATACAGGATAGTGAAAGGCTTGGATAGAGTGGATGTGGAGACGATGTTTCCACTAGTGGGAGAGTCTAGGAGTAGAGGTCACAGCCTCAGAATTAAAGGACGTTCTTTTAGGAAGGAGATGACGAGAAATGTATTTAGACAGAGGCTGGTGAATCTGAAGAATTATTTGCCAAATAAGGCTATAGAGGCAAAATCAGTGGCTATTGTTAAGGCAGAACTGGATGGATTCTTGATTAGTACGGGCGTCAGAGGTTATGGGGAGAAGGCAGGAGAATGGGGTTAGGAGGGAGAGGTAGATCACCCATGATTCAATGGTGGAGTAGACTTGATGGGCCGAATGTCTTAATTCTACTCCTGTTTCTTATGACCTTATGACCTTATGAACCTAGGAACTGCAGATGCTGGTTTTACTAAAATAAAAGGGCACAGAGTGCTGGAGTAACTCAGCGGGACAGGCAGCATCTCTGGAGAGCATGGATAGGCGACGATTAGGGTGAGGACCCTTCTTCATATATTCACCCCGGCCCCTCCCTCTTCTCTCCTCTCCCATCGGGCAAAAGGTACAGAAGTGTGGAAACGCACACCTCCAGTTTCAGGGACAGTTTCTTCCCAGCTGCTATCGGGCAACTGAACCACCCTACCAACAACCAGAGCAACTATCTGCCTAATTAGAGACGGACTATCTTTGGTCAGACTTTACTGGACTTTATCTTGCTCTGAATGTGATTCGCCTTATTCCCTTCATCATGTACCTGTCCAGTGTGGACGGCTCGATTGTCTTTACGCTGGCTGGTTAGCACGGAATAAATGCTTTTCACCGTACCTCGGTACACGTGGCAATAAACTACACTGACCTCAAACTCACGGCAGCCACTATCTTTTGGAACATAACACCAACTACTTTTGTTTGTACATGAGTCATAGAGTCATCGAGCCATTGGGTGATACAAAGTCCGGCCCAACAATGTGTTGGAAAGAACTGCAGATGCTGGTTTAAATCGAAGGTAAACACAAAATGCTGGAGTAACTCAGCGGGTCAGGCAGCATCTCTGGAGAGAAGGAATGTCAAAACGTCACCCATTCCTTCTATCCAGAGATGCTGCCTGACCCACTGAGTAACTCCAGCATTTTGTGTCCACTGGAAAACAATGTCCCAGCTGCACTAGTCCCACTTGGTCCATATCCCTCCAAACATGTCCTATCCATGTACCTGTCTAATGGGATAGTCCCAGCCTCAACTACCTCCTCTAGCAGCTTGTTCCATACACCCACCACCCTTTGTGTGAAAACGTTACCCCTTGGATTCCTATTAAATCTTTTTCCCTTCACCATGAACCTATGTCCTCTGGCCCTCAATTCCCCTACTCTGGGCAAGGGACTCTGCATCTACCCGATCATGATTTTATACACTTCTATAATTTCTCCACTCATCCTCCTGCGCACCATGGAATAGAGACCCAGCCTACTCAACCTCTCCCTATAACTCACACCCTCTGGTCCTCTCCTCTCTCTGATGGATATTTACACCGCCCGCTGCCTCAGCAGGGCGAAGAACATTATCAAGGACAGCTCCCATCCTGCATTTGGCCTGTTCAACCTGCTGCCCTCAGGGAGGAGCTATAGGTGCACCAGCACAAGGACAAATAGACTCAAGAACAGTTTCTTTCCAAAATCCATTATCTCCCTGAACTCACACATGCACTGACTTCACAGCCTAACCCCCGGACCTTCATCTATCCACCTACTGTAATTTGTACTGTAACTGTAATTCTATTTATCCATTGACTTTTATATGATATGTATATAGCGTCGCAGAAACTGTGCACCTTATTCCCCCTCCCCCTTTTTGTTTTTTACACTGAGTAGGAGCAGCTTTTAATCTCATTGTACATGTGTATAGTGACAATAAAAAGGCATTCAACATTCCTAGCAACACCCTCGTAAATCTTTTCTGAATCCTTTCAAACTTGACAATACCTTTCCTCAGAAGAAGGGTTTCGGCCGGAAACGTTGCCTATTTCCTTCGCTCCTTAGACGCTGCTGCTCCCGCTGAGTTTCTCGAGCAATTTTGTCAACCTTCTAATATCTTTCCTATAACATGGTGCCCAGAATTGAACACAATATTCTAAATGCGCTCTCACCAACATCTTATGCACCTGCAACATGGCCTCCCAACTTCTCTACTCAATACTCCGACTGATGAAGGCCAAAGTGCCAAAAGCCTTTTTGACCACCTTATCTACCTGCGACTCGACCTTCAAGGAACCATGCACCTGTACTCCTAGATCCCTCTGCTCCACAACCCTACCCAGATGCCTACCATTCACAGTGTAGGTCCTGCCCCAGTTTGACCTCCCAAAATGCAACACCTCACAATATTCTAAATGCAGTCTCACCAACGTCTTTGGAGTCTGAAGAAGGGTTGCGACCCGAAACGTCACCCTTCCCTTCTCTCCAGAGGCGCTGCCTGTCCCGCTGAGTTACTCCAGCATTTTGTGTCTACCTTCGATTTAAACCAGCATCTGCAGTTCTTTCCTACACATGACCTCACAACTTCTGATCTCATGAGTAGGAGTGTTGGGAATTAGCTGCTTGAGGGAAAGAAAACCATGAAATATTGAGAGGAGAGGGTGAGTCATAGAAAAGGTGAATGCACAGAGACTTCTACCCAGAGGAGAGGAATCAGGAACCAGAGGATCTAGGTTTAAGGCGAGGGGGGAAAGATTTAATAGGAACCTGAGCAGCAATATTTTCACACGGAGGGTGGTGGGTGTTTATTTTACTTCGGAGTCACGTGAGTGACTACGTGAAGACCCCGTCCAGCACGCATGCGCGACATTAGCGTTCATGCAGTGCACCGCGACGAACGGGAGTTCAAGGCGCTCCCGCTACAAATTGAAAAGTCGGCCGACAGGTAAGTTTACCCGTGGCCGTGTGTCTTTCTCTCTGTGGTCTTGTGTTCCAGGAGAATGAGCAAGGCCCGAGGAAAGAAGTCTGCAGCTCGCCCCCGTTCGTCCTTCGTTGAGGAATGCTCTTTGGAGGGGGGGCAAGAGGCGGCGGGTATAACTACCGAGCCGAGCCCAGCACCGCTAGTGCTGCCTGAGCAGCGGGCTGGAGGTACCTGCAGCCGGAACCGGGCGGTAGTGTCCGACGTTTCGGATGAAGATGCCTTACCGCTCGAGAGCACAGGCAGCCGCCTAAGCCGCATGGAACGGCTTATGGAGCAATTGCTCCAGCGAGATCTGCTGAGAGAGCAGCAGCAGCCTCGCCAAGGGAGTTCAGGCACTCCCGCAGTGCCTTTTACGGCACTGGCCATTGCTTCACCTTCTTTTGAAGGCAGCATTGGCGACCAGGTCTGGGCTGGTCAAGAAGAGGGGTCACTGGCTGAAGATTTCGGGAGTACGCAGGGTGTACAGGAACAGGAAGAGCTGCTGGGTGTGGTCAACCGCTACGTGGCCATTCCACAAGCGGGGTCGGCCATTAGAGCCGAAACTTGCAGCCAGCATTAACCACCTGTCCTCTAAACCCCTACAAGAACAAGTGGTCAATGAGGCTCTTCAACTATATACAGCCCCAGGAAATTGTACATCTTTGAATGTACCTGCTGTCAATAGCCAAATTTGGGGACATTTAGGGCAGAACATCAGAAACCTGGAGTTGAAGCTCCAGAAGATCCTTAAATTCCTGACTGCAGGAATAACATCTTATGCTCGGTCCATTGATGGTGCGGACATCTCCACAAATCAGCAAGACACATTAGCTCTGCTGTGCACCACTCAATATGAGATAAATAATTTGCGAAAGGAGATTATCAAGCCTGCCCTCAACCCTAAATTTGCGGGACTCTGCAAAACACCGGGGTCAGAACCTCCTATTCTGCTCTTTGGGAAAGACCTTCCAAAAAAGGTGAAAGACCTGGAAGAAGAATCCAAGACCTTTGGTCTCGTGAGGGCAGGTTTGGGACCGAGCAGACCCAACAAACCCAGGCGGCAGTACCCCATGGCGTCCACCAGTCGTCGACCACACTATGGGACTGGTGAAAGCTCGGGGTCCGCAACCATTCCCCATAAGCCTTTTTTAGGCCAGGGCCCAGAGCGGACCCCATGGAAAATGCGCCACCCCCAACAACATCGAGATCAACATCAACCCTCTACAGCCCAGCAGACGCCTCATCACCCAGCGAAGAGGCAGAAGAAGCACCAATAACCATGGAGGTAGGTGGGTCTGGTTCCTCTCAGATATGTGCAGTAGGGGCTCTGTGCTAACAGGGGGGAGATTGCACTTGTTTTTGGATGCATGGGAATCCATCACTAATAGTAAGATTAAACGAGAACTCACCTGTTCGAAGTTTGATCGTTATT
This sequence comes from Okamejei kenojei, assembly GCA_035221665.1. Taxonomy (NCBI): domain Eukaryota; kingdom Metazoa; phylum Chordata; class Chondrichthyes; order Rajiformes; family Rajidae; genus Okamejei; species Okamejei kenojei. Next base: position 75,326,884 of record CM069140.1, on the reverse strand, counting down.
TTACGAGGAGTTACGATGAGGGATTACGTGAAGAAGAGCCCGCCTCACGCTGGTAACGGCATACTTCAAAGCAACGGCATGAAAAACACAGAACACCAAAGCCGGAGTAACATAGTAAGGCTCATAAAAAGACTTAGAACCACCATTTGATCATTTATTTTACGAGGGTGGGAGTGGAGGGCACGTAATCCCTCATCGTAACTCCTCGTAAAATAACGATCAAACTTCGAACAGGTGAGTTCTCGTTTAATCTTACTATTTTACTTCGGAGTCACGTGAGTGACTACGTGAAGAGTTTTAAAGCTTTCTGTGTTTTTTATGTCGTAGAATTAATCCGTACGACAGTCCGGCTAAGTAAACACATACATGAGAAAGCAGACAAATGTTAGATCTTTTCACAATTAAGTTTTTTAATGGCTGAAAGACCATATAATACCCTCCTTATATTTGAGGGAAAAATGATTACAAGTGACAAAAGATATCAGTGACTACACAACTGATTATAGCAATTAATAGCAAACAAAGCAGGTGATTATAGTGCTCCCCAACACCGCGTGTCCAAAGCTTGTCATAGTGTGAACAGGTTTGTTGTAGAACTTTGAAAAAGTTTCTTCTTTACTCCACCCTGCGATTTTTAAAAATATGCTCGAGAGGTACGTCCCGCCCCTTCGCCGCGGACGTAGCTGCCGCCCTGGTGGAGTGAGATTTGAAGACATCAGTGTCTACTCCCGCTAAAACCAACACCTGTTTCAACCATTTTGAGATAGTTTGAACTGAAGCTTTTGTGTGTGGCTTTTTGTGCGTAAGCAGCAATGTCTTTTCGTTTCCTCGAAAAGTGTCCGTCACTTTAATACATTGGTTCAAATGTCTAACCACACACAAAGCAAGCTCAATATGAAAAGCTTGAAAGGTTACCTTTGTTCCAGATCTCCCTGGTCTACTTTGTTTGATCAGATCGTAAACATAGAATACAACGTTATCTGTAGTCACATGCATACAGTCTAAACGCAACATTTGTAAAGTTTGCACTCTTTGGGCTGAGACCAGTGACATTAACATGACCAATTTCAATGTTAACCTATCCAATGACAACCCTTCAATTGGCGTCCATTCTCTAAGTAGAGCAAGTACTATGCTCACATCCCAAATCTCTGTATATCTAGGTTTTGGCGGATTCATGTGAAAAATTCCTTTCATGAATCGTGATATTAATAGATGCGACCCAATTGATTTCTCACCAGTCATAAGTCCTAAATAGGACGACAAGGCACTGCGTGCAGTGTTAATGGCACTGTAACTTAAATGTTGGCCAAAGCGCAAATTGGCAAGGAATTCCAAAACATGAGTAACATTCACAGAATCATCAGAAATATTTTGACTGTGTGCAAAATTCTTCCCATTTCTTAATATGTGTCATATATTGTTTCTGTGTGCTATCTCGCCATGATGCGCCAATAACTGTCAAGTTTGGTCCGACAATCCCAGTTCCTGTAGTGGTCTGGTCAAAACCTGCAGATTAACAAATTCATATATGCATATAATGGGTAATCTTCATTTGTTACTGGATTAGTCAAGATATCACTACAGTTAGGAATCTGCATATACGGTTCTTTAATCATATTCAGCATAACTGGGAACCAAGGTTGAGTTGGCCAATTTGGCACTACCAACAATCCGGAAGCTGAATCTTGCTCTATTTTCTTCAAGCATCTCTGGATCAGAGCAAATAGTGGAAAAGCATAAAAGAACATTTTTCCCCAGTGTAATGAAAATGCATCTACTGCAACTGCGTCCGGATCGTGTTCCCAAGACACATAATGAGGCAATTGATGATTAAGCCTGGATGCAAACAAATCAATTTCTGGCAACCCAAATCGTCTAACAATATTCTTAAATATTGCTGGCTTAAACATCCATTCCGTATTATCTTTAAAAATCCTGGACCTTTCATCTGCTACCACATTGTCTTTACCTGGAGTATAGCTTACTGAAATCCATATCTGCCGACCAATACACCATTGCCATATCTCATTGACCAGACAATCACATGATACTGATCCAACTCTCCCCATGTGATTAATGTAAACCACAGCTGTTTTATTGTCTAATTGTATTAACACATGCAGACCTTGTTTAGCACAACAATATGCTTTAAGCCCATAAAAGGCCCCCAATAACTCCAAATAGTTAATACCATACTCTTGGAGAAACACTTGTTCTTCAGTTTTCCATCTACCTCCACAACTGGAGGATAAATCTGTGGCCCCCCATCCGAGAGCACTAGCATCTGTATGTAAAACCATTTCAGGCTGTTTAATCATAATATTTATTAGCAGCTTGTGGGACATTTTCCTTTTTTAACCCACCATTGTAATTCCAATACAGCTTCTTTTGTTAATTACATAGGCCTGTCAAATGGCCTGCCTTCTCTTTGAGAGCTTGTATCTTGTACCTTCGAAGATATCGATAAATGTAATGGACCAAATTCTACTGCAGGAAATGCTGCTAGCAGTTCACCAATGGTTGTCACCATTTCTCGGATGGAAGGATAAGGTTTTGAATGAGATAATGACAAGTTACCAAAATATCATCGACTTTATCTGTTGGTAAAGGTATTAACATAGTCACTGAGTTAATTACAAACCCCAAAAGTAAATTGTTTGTGCTGGCTGCAGCTGGGGCTTAATTAGATGAATTAAGAACCTTAGCTTACCACAAAGCTTTAGTAACTGAAAACTGAGTCCTCAGCTGACTCCTGATAATCACTAATGACCAGAATGTCATTGAGATAAGCCATAATGATGTGCATTTTGTGCTCTAATTGGGCTAAACTGGTTTCAACAGTTTCGTAAAGAGTAAAAAGCTGAACTCAGTCCATTTGGCAAAGCTTAACTGCCATAATTGTCACAACCAATTAAAATTTAAGTACCACCGAAACCTGATGCATAGGTACAGAATAATAGGCGTCTTTTCATCAATCTTAGCCATATAACAACCTGCTGAATTAAATATTTTGCAGTATTCAATGTCTCCATTTGAACATGTTTGTATTCTACAAACTTATTTAGACCTGTAAGGTCCAGAATACTTCTGCAACCATCATCTGTAATGCCTTCTAACATTAAAGACAAATTTATGCTCGTGTTCAAAATCTTTTCCATTACCCCTTTTCCAGATAATTAGGCAATGTGGACATAAATCTCTGCTTTTTCAATTGCAGAAAACACGAAAACATAAGCAGGTTTATTCTGTACAGGAGGATTAACCTCTTTTTCTTTAAAAGTAATAGTAGTTAATGAAACTGCTCGTAATATACTGATCAAAAATAATAGTAAGCCAGTCTTAATAAACTTTTTGTAATCTCCCCTCTAACTGGAGATTAATCCGCAGTTTCTTTAAGCAGAGAACAAGTCCTTTAATTCCTCTGCATATGAGCGTGGTGGTCTCCTTATCCCCTGAATTCGGGTAAGTATTTGGTTGTGCAATACAATAAAACTTCCTTGACATATTTCTGCCTCTATTTCCAATATCAAATCCCCTTCTGGGCGAAAAAACCTTTTCGTCCAAAGACGAAGGTTTCATGCAGCTAAAATATTTAGCTTTTCATCCAATTTCAATAAGTTAGGCAGATTACTCCAAACAGATAACCAAGAACTTAAACACCACTTGCTCGACACAGGTATGCAACCTTGGGTGAAAAATGGGCCAAATAGCCATTTATTTTATACAAAATTTCATAGAAAGAATTGCACAATAGCGTCTTTATTTTATGTTTTCCTTTCATCTGCCCAAAAGCCATAATAGCAGCAGAATAATTTGTGAGGATTTTTAAACCTCACTATTTGACGCTCTCATATTTGGAGTCATGGATGCCCATATTAAACGGATAAACCGTAGGCTTTTCCAATGAGGCACAATTTCCTGTGCTGTGCAATTTTAATATTTCAACCATCACAGAATCATGAAGTTGGTGAGATACCATATATATATGTTGGCAGCTAGGTTTTCTTCCATAGCCTCACCACTTCCTTCATATATAGCAAAACCTTTTGCTATTCCAGGCATCTTTGGCCTCTTTTAATATTTTTTCATTTTATTTTTATTTTTATTTTGTGGTGTGCTTTCAAAATGCAAATCACCATCAACAGGGTCTGCCTTCTGCAGCCCTAAATCAATTGGGATTTCATCCCATGAGACTTCTTCCGGCCCAAATCCTGGGTCCGGAGTTCCAACTTCCAATTAGGCCCATGGCCATATTCAGAATAATTAAACCCCTCAGGGCTATTCTTAGGAACCTTCAGGGTACTTTGACCCTAGTCTCATAATTATTTGGAGAACTTTCTCCATATGCTCCATAATCAGTTCCACATAGTTTACTTATCTGGAGGACTTTTCAATGTCAGAGTCATCAGAACCACGGGCCTCTCAGATTTTTTATTTTATTTTATTTTCCATTTTTCATATTCGGGAGCATTTCTCTCCGTGGTTATCATTTTGTAAACTAATTCGCTAACGGGTATATCTACGGCCACCGGTATCGGAACCGGCTCCGCACTAGCTTTCCCGTATATTTATTTTTCACCCCAGGAAGCATTTAACCCGCGAATATATGTTTACTTCATCATCTGTGCTTATCCAGCACTAATATGACTCTGACCTGATTTAATTATTTCCTATACTGCTGGACCTACCCAGCGCCCGCTAAGAAATCCCAACTTTACTGTTCTTACCTGCGGGCCGTTCCGACCGCTGCGAGGAGCTGCTCCTTACTGCAGCTCCTCCTTCCGCCGTCAGCGTCGACGTCATGCCGTTACCAGCGTGAGGCGGGCTCTTCTTCACGTAGTCACTCACGTGACTCCGAAGTAAAATGACAAGTATATACTCAGCAGCATTCATGGCTACAAAATTGACTTTGTCCATAAAGATTTTCCACCAGTTCAGCATATACCCAAAAGGGTATTCACCCTCTCAGTCAAGGAAAAACAAGAGGGTCAAGCTGAACTGATGAGATTACAAGCTAAAGGTGTCATTGAAAGAACAAAACATGAACCTTTGGAATTTGTGTCTAATATTTTCACTAAAGTCAAAAAAGATGGTGGACGACGCATCATCATTGACTTAACTACTTTGAACAAGTCTGTCAGGTATATACATTTCAAGATGGATACTTTTGAAACAGCCAGACTATTGGTTTCTAGGGGGTACTTTCTAGCAAGCATTGATTTAAAAGATGCCTACTACTCAGTACCCATACACAAGGACCATCGAAAATATTTAAAATTTATCTGGATGAAACAGCTATGGCAATATAAAGCCTTACCAAATGGGCTAACCTCTGCTCCAAGGTTGTTCACTAAAATCTTAAAACCTGCCTTGGCATTATTGAGGAAACAAAAGCATATAGTCATGGCGTATTTAGACGACATTTTAATAGTAGGGAAAACCTTGGAGACAGCTATTTTGGCAGTCGCAGCCACCAAACGTTTGTTTGAAACTTTGGGGTTTGTCATACATCCAGAAAAATCCAATCTTACACCGTCCACTGCCATGGACTATCTTGGATTTACGATAGATACTGTTCGCATGATTGTAACTCTGCCGAAGGGGAAAGCATCAGAATTGGCGCTATCATGCAACAAACTCATGAATAAACATCAGCCAACCATACGGGAAGTAGCTAGAATTATTGGCAAAATGGTAGCAGCTTTCCCAGCTGTACAATTTGGGCCTTTGCACTATCAAAATTTGCAAAGAGCTAAAGTGCATGCACTAAAGCAAAACTCAGGTCACTTTGACCGAGCTATGAGTTTAACTGCTGAATCCATTCCAGAGTTACAATGGTGGGCGAGGAATGTAAGACTCAGCTCCAGTCCCATAATGATCACCAACCCAGTATTAACCATTCAAACGGATGCCAGTGCTTTGGGCTGGGGAGCAACTAACATGCAATCCAGCACAGGGGGCAGATGGAGTAAATTTGAATCATCTTGCCTACAGACACGGGGTATCAACTATTTAGAAATGTTGGGTGCGTTTTTATGGGTTAAAAGCATATTCATTTAATACGCATCATGCACATGTCTGGTTGCAACTAGATAATACCACGGTGGTGGCTTATATCAATCACATGGGTGGTGTAAAGTCGATATCGTGTGACAATTTGGCCAACCTAATCTGGCAATGGTGTGTTGAAAGGCATATTTGGTTATCAGCAACTTACCTTCCAGGTAAGCAAAATACAGTGGCAGACACCAGGTCACGTAGATTTAATGATAACATCGAATGGATGTTAAATCCCAAAGTGTTTGCTGAAATTACAAAGCAATATGGCACACCAGATATCGATCTATTTGCATCCAGGCTGAATCACCAGGTACCAACGTATGTCGCTTGGGAACCAGACCCTGAGGCAGCAGCAGTTGATGCATTCTCGCTGCATTGGGGGAAAATGTTCTTTTATGCTTTTCCTCCCTTCTGCCTCATCAGTCGGGTATTACGCAAGATTCAATTGGATTCCGCTTCAGGAATCTTGATAATACCCGACTGGCCTACACAGCCATGGTTCCCAGTGGCTTTCAACATGGCTGTTGAAACACCGTTGGAATTCCCCAGCAGTCGACAGTTGTTAATCCACCCAGTGTCAGGCATTAGTCACCCGTGCCATGACAGAGTCAATCTCCTGGCTTGCAGATTCTAAAAAGACCTCTACTGGGCCTGGGACTGTCTGAGGACGCCATCAACATGATGACCGCATCTCACCGGGAGTCCACCAGGAGACAATACCTGACCAATATAAGAAAATGGGAACGGTATTGCTCCAAAACAGGAACTACCTACACCACAGCTACAGCCACCAGTGTTGTGGAGTTTCTGCTTGGATTACATCGGGAAGGACTCAGCTACAGCGCCATTAATACAGCCAGGAGTGCGTTGTCAGCTTATTTGGTTCCAGCAGCAGGACAACTGACTTTGGGGTCCCATCCACTAGTGGTCAAAATCATGAGGGGCATTTTTAACACCAATCCCCCTAGGCCTAGGTACACTCAGATCTGGGATGTCAGCATAGTACTGACGTACCTTAGGGGATGGCCACCACCCAGGTCACTTACTCTGGAACAACTTACACTGAAATCAGTCATGCTCATGGCTCTAGTGTCAGCTCAAAGGGTACAGTCCCTCCACCTTCTGAGGCTGGACAGCATGACAGAGTCATTGGACTGTATCACATTTCACATTCAGGGGCTGGTCAAACAATCTAGACCAGGTACCACGCCTCCAGTTATGGAGTTCCGGGCATATTCACCTGACCCACGGTTGTGTGCCAAGACCCATCTCGCCAACTACATAGACACAACATATAACTTAAGAGGGAGAGAAAAAGCCTTATGGATAAGCCACAAGAAGCCTCATGGTCAGGTGACGAGCCAAACCATTTCAAGGTGGCTCAAGCAGGTGCTTAAGTCCGCGGGAATCGATACTAATGTGTACAAATCTCATTCCACCAGGGCTGCATCTACGTCGGCGGCTAGGCAAATAGATGTGCCTATGGACCATATTCTGGCCAGAGCAGGATGGTCCTCGGAAAGAACTTTCCAAAGGTTTTATAATAAGCCGCTGGCGGAGCCTGCTACATTTGCAGACAGAATTTTAGAGTCTGCAGATAATATTTAATTTAAGCCCGGGGGAGCTCTCTGTTTTTTGTTGTTATTAATAAACCTTTTTTGTTCACAAACAGGTTATTGTTGATTGTATAACATGCTTCCTCCCTCTAAGGTCTTCAGGCAGTGAGTGAAGCATGAGCTGGTACACGGTTCGGATTCACAGAGCTTTGAAGTCTTCACGTAGTCACTCACGTGACTCCGAAGTAAAATAGTAAGATTAAATGAGAACTTACCAGTTCGAAGTTTGATCTGTATTTTATGAGGAGTTACGATGAGGGATTACGTGCCCTCCGCTCCCACCCTCTATTATACAGATCAACTGGTAATTAAGTTCTTATTTTTTCTTTACATATTTATTTCAATTGTTGTGTTTTCTGTGAATCCACACCGCTGCTTTGAAGAAATGTCGCGCATGCGTGCTGGACGGGGTCTTCACGTAATCCCTCATCGTAACTCCTCATAAAATACAGATCAAACTTCGAACTGGTAAGTTCTCATTTAATCTTACTAGTTTAGTTTATTGTCATGTGTACCATAAATAATAGGTGCAGGAGTAGGCCATTCGGCCCTTCGAGCCAGCATCGCCATTCAACGTGATCATGGCTGATCATCCCCAATCAGTACCCCGTTCCTGCCTTCTCCCCATATCCCCTGACTCCGCTATCTTTAAGAGCCCTATCTAGCTCTCTCTTGAAAGTAGCCAGTGAACCGGCAGAGAATTCCACAGACTCACAACTCTCTATGAGAAAAAGTGTTTCCTCGTCTCCGTTCTAAACGGCTTACCCCTTATTCTTAAACTGTGGCCCCTGGTTCGGGACTCACCCAACATCGGGAACACGTTTCATGCCTCTAGCGTGTCCAAACCCTTAATAATCTTATATGTTTCAATAAGAAATCCTCTCATCCTTCTAAACTCCAGAGTGCACCGAGGTACAGTGAAAAGCTTTTGTTGCGTGCTATCCCCCCAGCTGAAAGACAATACGTGATTACAATCGAGCCATTTACAGTGTATAGACACATGATCAGGGAATAACGTTTAGTGCAAGGTAAAGCCAGCAAAGTCCGATGAAGGATAGTCCGAGGATCTCTTGTGTTGAGTTTGAGTTCAGCTCTCTGGCTGCGGTAGGATGGTTCAGTTGCCTGATAACAGCAGGGAAGAAACTGTCCCTGAATCTGGAGGTGTGCGTTTTCACACTTGTACGGAACGAGCTGCCAGAGGAAGTAGTTACTGTCATTTACAGTGATAGTGCCACACAGCACAGAAGCAGGCCCTTCAACCCAATTCAATAGGAACCTGTGGGGTATAAAGATATGATAGTGGACCATGATAGACAATAGACAACAGACAATAGGTGCAGGAGTAGGCCATTCGGCCCTTCGAGCCAGCACCGCCATTCCATGTGATCACGGCTGATCATCCCCAATCAGTAACCCCGTTCCTGCCTTCTCCCCATATCCCCTGACTCCTCTATCTTTAAGAGCCCTATCTAGCTCTCTCTTGAAAGCATCAGGAGAACCGGCCTCCACCGCCCTCTGAGGCAGAGAATTCCACAGACTCACCACTCTCCGTGTGAAAAAGTGTTTCCTCGTCTCCGTTCTAAATGGCTTACCCCTTATTCTCAAACTGTGGCCCCTGATGATTTATGAATGGAACAGCGATTGAGGACGGAAAGTGATGGATGATTTCTTCGCTATGTACTACTTCAATAAAGGACTAATTAATCAATTAACATCATTTGGAAGATTTGTTTTTTTTATCTTCAGTGTGCCGTGCGTGTGTAAATTATACCTCCGAACTATGCCCGAGGAGTAATGGCTATCAAAGATGGACTTTGAGAATGTAATAAGAAAATGCCACTTTAATTCTGAGGCTATTGTTTGGGCCCTGACTGGTTGTTAAATCAGCTCAGTACGCAACTCAAACGGAATCTATTTACTCATCCATAAAACAGCTATACCCTGACCCACTGCCCTACGGTTTCAGTCTGAGATTTTAAGAAAGCTAATAATTAAATTTGCTGGCACCACTGCTGGCATCTTCAATGCTTCACAAAGTGTGCTGTTTTTGTTTAATTACTTGGGGTTTTGTTCATCGCCTTTCTGTAGACTAACTTAACGAACTCCATGAGCATGCCTGAGAAATAGTCGGCACGCCATTAATCATCTTAACATGCGGGGAATGCGCTGCGTCATATCTAATTGTTTATTGCGAGAAGCCCAGTTGAAGAGGTCAAAGCCTACGGAGACGCAAGGAACTGCAGATTCGTTTTTCCTTCGGTTCAGAGATACAGCGCGGAAGCCTGCCCCGTGGACCTCCGCGCCCGCGCCGGCCAGCGATCCCCGCTCACTAACGCTACCCGACACACACCGGGGACAATTTACACACACCAAGCCAATTAACCTGCGGACCTGCACGTCTTTGGAGTGTGGGAGGAAACCGAAGATCTCGGAGAAAACCCACGCAGGACGTATAAACTCCATACTGACAGCGCCCGTAGGCGGGATCGAACCCAGGTCTCCGGTGCTGCGAGCGCTGTAAGGCAGCAACTCTGCCGCTGCGCCACCGTGCCACCCTTATGCTGGATTCTTGAACAAAACCATAACTGAACCATCCTGTCAAAACTAGAGAGCTGTCCTGAACTACTTCATTGGAGACTCTCGGACTTGCGGGGTGAATCTGTGGAATTCTTTGCCACAGAACACCGTGGAGGCCAAATCAATGGATATTGTTAAATCAGAGATGGATTAATTCTTGATTCGTGCAAGTGTCAGGGGTTATGGGGAGAAGGCAGGAGAATGGGGTTCCGAGGGAACGGTAGATCAGCCAGGATTGAATGGCGGAGGAGACTTGATGGATGGATGCCTACTTCTGCTCCTATCACTTATGAACTTATTGACTGTCTTTGATTAAACATTACCTTATCGTGTACCCGTACGCTGTGAATGGCTCGATCGCAATCACGTATTGTCTTTCCGCTGACTGGTTAGCACGCAACAAAAGCTTTTCACCGTACCTCGGTACACGTGGCAATAAGCTAAACTCAACTAAGTGCAGGAGGAACTGAACGGATCAGGCAGCACCTGTGGAGGGTGAGGAGGGGGGCGGCAGGGCAAAGACCGACGGGTGATAGGTGGGTACAGGAAGGAGGGGAAGGGTTGATTGGCAGATGGGTGGTGCTGGAAAGTGAAAAGGAGAAAAAATGGTGTCAGATTGAAGAGGCGTCGAGTCATACAGGGTGGTAACAGGCCCTTCAGCCCAACTTGCGCATGCCATCCAAGATGTTGCATCTATACTAGTCCCACCTTCTGCCTGTGTTTGGCCCTGGGGCGGGGTTCTAGAGGTGGGAAAAGACCACATCAAATCAGGACCGGCACGGTGGCGCAGAGGTGCCTTACAGCACCACAGACCCAGGTTCAATCCCCACTACGGGCGCTGTCTGTACGGAGTTTGTACGTTCTCCCCGTGACCCGCGTGGGTTTTCTCCGAGATCTTCGGTTTCCTCCCGCACTCTAAAGACGTGCAGGTTTGAGGGTTAATTGGCTTGGTATAAGTGTAAATTGTCCCTCGTGCGTGTAGGATAGCGCTAGTGTGCGGGGATCGCCGGTCGGCGCGGACTCGGTGGGCCAAAGGGCCTGTTTCCGCGCTGTATCTCAAAACTAAAAACTAATATAGTCGGAAGGAACCGCAGAGCGAAGATAGACACAAAATGCTGGAGCAACTCAGCGGCATCTCTGGAGAGAAGGAATGGGCGACGTTTCAGGTCGAGACCCTTCAACTAGACCAAACTAAACAGATGACCAAGGAAGGCTGGGAGGAAATGCTGTTGCAGTAGGCAGATATACAGACCACGGATGTCAATGTATTGAAATGTATGGTGTTTCACTTTGGTCGGAAGAATGAGGAGAGGCAATAATGGTGAATTGGCACAATTTTAAAGTGTACCCTGAAACAAAGAGACCAAGTATGCATGCACATAAATCCCCCGACAATGGCAGGGCGGGTTCAAAAGGCCATTGGAAAGTCATTCAGGAGGCCTGGCTTTATCAATAGAGGCACAGAGCGCAAGTGTTTTGTGCGAAACTGCTCTCAGCAGCAATATCGCATTTAACATTGCGCATGGCATTGCAAGCACAACATTGGATGCATGGGGGAAGCAACACCTCATATTTCACTTGGGCAGCCTGCAACCCAGCCGAGCCCAACAGTCCTTTCAGGTGAGGCAGAGGTTCACTTGCACCTCCTCCAACCTCATCTACTGTATCTGCTGTTCCAGGTGTGGACTACTATATATCGGCGAGAGCAAGCGCAGGCTCGGCGATCGTTTCACTGAACACCTCCGCTCAGTCTGCCCTAACTTACCTGATCTCCCGGTTGCTCCGCTCTTTAGCTCCCCCCTCGCATTCCCAATCCGACCTTTCTGTCCTGGGCCTCCTCCATTGTCAGAGTGAGGCCCAGGGCAAATTGGAGGAACAGCACCTCATATTTCACTTGGGCAGCTCACACCCCAGCGGTATGAACATTGACTTCTCTCCCTCTCTGTCCCTCCCCAATCCTGGTTGTCCGACTAGTTCAACTGTCCTCCTGATTAAAAAATTACTGATTGTCACCTTCCCCTCAGCTGACAATGAACCATTCAACATCTCCTGGTCATCGTCCGTATAGATCTGTCGTTTTCACACCTTGCCCTTCCGTATCTCCAGACTCCCCCGACTCCCCTGTCTGAAGAAGGGTCTCGACCCAAAACGTCACCCGTTCCTTCCCTCCAGAGATGCTGCTTGTCCCACTGAGCTACTCCAGCTTTTAGTGTCCATCAAAGGCAATTACTTGGATTGTTCGTGAAGGAAAAGAAAACTTGAGCAATTTCCCTTTTACAATGTGGTATTTTACTTATAACGTTGACTGCAAATCATCTGGGATCACCACACACCTAATGATTATATTGCAATCAAGGTTCGTGGTTTTAAATCAAAAAAATCTCTGCACAAACAGAATCAAGAAAAACACTCATAAATCTTTTTTTTTCATCTAAAGCAAACTTCAATAAAGCCTTAAGAAATATTGTTTTCAAGTTCACAAGTTCACAAGGAATAGGAGTTGAATTAAGCCATTTGGCCCATCAAATCTACTCCGCCATTCAATCATGGCTGATCTCAGCCTTCTAATGGTTGATGGAATTTAATACAGAGAAGTGTGAGGTGTTGCATTTTGGGACGTCGAACAAGGGCAGGACCTACACAGTGAATGGTCGGCCTCTGGGTAGTGTTGTAGCGCTGAGGGATCTAGGAGTACAGGTGCATGGTTCCTTGAAGGTCGAGTTACAGGTAGATAAGGTGGTCAAAAAGGCTTTTGACACATTGGCCTTCATCAGTCAGAGTATTGAGTATAGAAGTCGGGAGATCACGTTAAGTTGTATAAGACGTTGGTGAGACCAGATTTAGAATATTGTGTTCAGTTCTGGGCACCTTGTTACAGGAAAGATATTGTCAAGCTGGAAAGGGTTCAGAAAAGATTTACGAGGATGTTGCTAGGACTAGAGGGTGTGTGTTATAGGGAGAGGTTGAGTAGGCTGGGTCTCTATTCCATGGAGCACAGGAGGATGAGGGGAGATCTTATAGAGGTGTACAGAATCATGACTGGAATAGATTGGGTAGATGCGCAGAATCTTTTTCCCAGAATAGGGGAATCGAGGACCAGAGGACATAGGTTCAAGGTAAAGAGGAAAAGATTTAAAAGGAATCCGAGGGGTAACTTTTTCACACAGAGGGTGGTGGATGTATGGAACAAGCTGCCAGAGGAGGTAGTTGAGGCTGGGACTACCCCATCGTTTAAGAAACAGTTGGACAGGTACATGGATAGGACAGGTTTGGAGGGATATGGACCAAGCGCAGGCTAGTGGGACTAGGGTAGCTGGGACATTATTGGCCGGTGTGGGCAAGTTGGGCTGAAGGGCCTGTTTCCACACTGTATTAATCTATGACTCTATAACTAATCCCATATTTCTGCCTTCTCCCCATAACCCTTAACACCCGTTCTAATCAAGAATGTGTCTATCTCTGCCTTAAAAATATCCACTGACTTGGATACTTCAATATAAGCTCTAGCAATCTTTTGAAATGAAATATTATACCTCTAATTTAGTTAAGAGATACAGTGGAAACAGACCCTTCAGCCCACCGAGTCCACTCCGACCATCAGTCCCCGCACATTAACACTATCCTACACACTAGGAGCTTAAAATGGTTAGCAACCGGGAGGTCCAGCAGGCCTCGTCAATGCTTGGCCTCTCCAATGTGAAGGAGGCAGTGCAGCCCATCGTCACAATGCTACTATCTCTTTGAAGAAACTATCCGATGAATCCCACATTCGGATAACTTCCCCATAACTTTAGATTTAGACATTACTTTAGAGATGCAGCATGGAAACATAGAAACATACAAAAAATAGACATTAGACAATAGACGGTAGGTGCAGGAGTAGGCTATTTGGACCTTCGGCCCTTCGAGCCAGCACCGCCATTCACTGTGATCGTGGCTGATCATCCCCAATCAGTGTCCCGTTCCTGCCTTCTCCCCATATCCCCTGACTGCTATCTTTAAGAGCCCTATCTAGCTCTCTCTTGAAAGAACCCAGATAACCGGCCTCCACCGCCCTCTGAGGCAGAGAATTCCACAGACTCACAACTCTCTGTGTGAAAAAGCGTGTCCTCGTCTCTGTTCTAAATGCCTTACCCCTTATTCTTAAACTGTGACCGCCTGGTTCTGGACTCCCCCAACATCGGGAACATGTTTCCTGCCTCTAGCGTGTCCAAACCCTTAATAACCTTATATGTTTCAATAAGATCCCCTCTCGTCCTTCTAAACTCCAGAGTGTACAAGCCCAGCTGCTCCATTCTCTCAGCATATGACAGTCCCGCCATCCTGGGAATTAACCTGGTGAACCTACGCTGCGCTCCCTCAATAGCAAGAATGTCCTTAGAAGTGCAGGTGTAGGTGCAGGAGTAGGCCATTCGGCCCGTCGAGTCCGCACTGCCATTCAATATGATCATGGTTGATCATCTAAAATTAGTACCCCGTTTTTTCCTCATACGCTTTTTCCTCATATCCCTTGATTCCTTTAACCTTAGGAGCTCAATCTAAGCAACTCTACCGCTGCGCCACCGTGCCACCCTCAGACCTCGAGATAAATCTCCACTTCTATGTGAAGATCATTTCTGAATCTGCTTCCGCAGTTCTTTCAGGCAGCGCCTTGCAAATCGCAACAACGTGCTGACTAAAATAAATTCATCGCTGCCTCTGGATCAGTGTGCCAATTACCTTAAATCCTTAATTGCTTAATTAATAAATTACTTCTGGGGAAAATGTGGCAAACCAATTATGGGGAGATCTCTCTGGAGAGAAAAGCAACAAAAAAAAAAAAATCTTCCATCATTCAGTCCGATCGCAGAGGCTTGCTTTTGCTTGGAAAGTGCAGTAAACAAAACAATTCAAGTGTGGAACAGGAGCAAATGTTTGAATAAGTAATTGGTGGATGTCACATTAAAAATAGTGAATTAGTTCAATCCTTCTGAACTGTCAAATGAATGCCCACATCAACTCCACGCCTCGTGTGTGTGCGAGTGTGCGAGTCTATGTGTGTGCGTCTGTCTGTGTGTGTGTGTGTGTGTGTGTGTGTGTGTGTGTGTGTGTGTGTCTGTGTGTGTGTGTGTCTGTGTGTGTGTGTGTCTGTGTGTCTGTGTGTGTGTGTGTGTGTGTGTGTGTGTGTGTGTGTGTGTGTGTGTGTGTGTGTGTGTGTGTGTGTGTGTGTGTGTGTGTGTGTGTGTGTGTGTGTGTGTGTGTGTGTGTCTGTGTGTGTGTCTGTGTGTGTGTCTGTGTGTGTATGTGTGTGTGTGTATGTGCGTCTGTCTGTTGTGTGTGTGTGCGTGTCTGTCTGTGTGTGTGTTGTGTGTTTGTGTGTGTGTGTGTGTGTGTGCGTGCGCGCGCGCGCGCGTGTGTGTGTGTGTGTGTGTGTATGTGTGTGTGTCTGTGTCTGTGTCTGCGTGTGTGTCTGTGTGCCTGTGCCTGTGCGCGTGTGTGTGTGTGTGTGTCTGTGTGTCTGTGTTTGTGTCTGTGTTTGTGTGTGTGTGCGTGTGTGTGTGTGTGTGTGTGTGTGTGTGTGTGTGTGTGTGTGTGTGTGTGTCTGTGTGTGTGTGTGTGTGTGTGTGTGTGCTTCCGTGCGTGTGTGTCCGTGTCTGTGTGTGTGCGCGTGTGCGGCCGTGTCTGTGTGTGTCATAAGGTCATAAGTGATAGGAGCAGGATTAGGCCATTCAGCCCATCAAGTCTACTCTGCCATTCAATCATTGCTGATCTATCTCTCCCTCCTAACCCCATTCTCCCGCCTTCTCCCCCTAACCCCTGACACCCGCACTAATCCAGGTACAGTTCTATCCTACACACTGGGGATAATTTACAATTTAGCAAAGCCAATTAACCTACAAAACTGCCCGCTGTTGGAGCATGTGAGGAAACCGGAGCACCTGGAGAAAGCCCACACAGATACTCTGTACTGCCAAGCACGCAATGTCAGGATTGAACCCGGGTCTCTGGCGCTGTCAGGCAGCAACTCTACCGCCGCGCCACCGTGCTTGCCCTCAAAAGTTGATTTGCTTCATATCTGTCAGGTTTCTGTCGTGTTCTGGTGAAATCACCACACTGCCGCTCGCTGACAGGGAGATTGATTCAATATGCATCTTTTTTTTCCTTTCTTACATACTGACAATGACAATTACCTGCCCGAGTTAAAGCCTCTCCTGTTTGATTTTTTCTTCCTGTGTTGTCGCCAAGTTTTTTGTTTAGTTTGGCGTTACAACGCGGAAACAGGCCCTTCGGCCCACCGAGTCCGCGCCGACCAGTGACCCCCCCCACACGCTGCAAATTTACCAAAGCCAATTGACCTACAAACCTGGCCGTCTTTGGAGTGTGGGAGGAAACCGGAGCACCCAGAGAAAACCCACGCAGGTCACGGGGAGGACGGAAACACTCCCCACAGACAGCCCCCTGCAGTCGGGATCAAACACGGGTCTCTGGGGGTGCAAAGGGCCTGTCCCACAAGGCGGTCAGTTGCGTGCCATTTACGCGACCTGGTAGCGTGTGGGTAGCGTGTGGGTAGCGTGTGGGTAGCGTGTGGGTAGCGCGGGATGGGAGCATGGAGTGGCGAGGAGGAGTGTGGAGTTGCACGCGGTACCGCGCAGCGCGCCAGGATTTCGCTCTGCACGGAATCTTCGCGCGCCACCGGCCAGTCGCGTAAATGACGGCCAAGTGGGACGGCCCGGCGCTCACGGCCGTTGCGGTTCCGGATCCGGATCCGCCCCCCCACTCCTACTCCCAGAGCGGGGCCAAGACGATTGGAGATAGACACAAAATGCTGGAGTAACTCAGCGGGACCGGCAGCATCTCTGGGGAGAAGCAATGGGTGACGTTTCGGGTCGAGACCCTTCTTTTCAGACTGAAGAAGAGTCTCGACCCGAAACGTCTTCCATTCCTTCTCTCCAGAGATGCTGCCGGTCCCGCTGAGAAACTGCTGCATTTTGTGTCCGTCTTCAAATGACGTCACGCGCTCCAGACGGCTGCGCGGACGCATGATGACGCGCGTCAGTCACTACCGGCCTGTCACGTAAATGACGGCCCAAGTGGGACAGGCCCTTAAGGCAGCAACTCTCCTGCTGTGCCACCATGCAGCCTGGTGTTGTTATAATATCAGGGAGTTATGGACTACAGCCCAAGTTCCTTCTCTACACCAGTGATCCTCAAGGGCCTGCCATTAACTGCATACTTCCCTCTTGCAATCAACCTCCCACAATGCATCACCTCGCAGTCAGTCTGACTTAACCTATTCCTTCTCTCCAGAGATGCTGTCTGACCCACTGAGTTACTCCAGCTTTTTATGTCTATTGTCACCTCACACTTGTCTGGATTGAGTTCCATGGAAAGAAAAGGTTTGTGTGATAGAAAGGTTTGTGGGATGGTACGACTTCCATATGAAGAAATGGGATGGCAGGACTTTCATATGAAGAAAGACTGGATAGACTTGGCTTGTACTCGCTGGAATTTAGAAGATTGAGGGGTAATCTCATAGAGACTTACAAAATTCTTAAGGGGTTGGACAGGCTAGATGCAGGAAGATTGTTCCCGATGTTGGGGAAGTCCAGGACAAGGGGTCACAGTTTAAGGATAAGGGGGAAGTCTTTTAGGACCGAGATTAGAAAATCGTTTTTCACACAGAGAGTGGTGAATCTGTGGAATTCTCTGCCACAGAAGGTAGTTGAGGCCAGTTCGTTGGCCATATTTAAGAGGGAGTTGGATGTGGCCCTTGTGGCTAAAGGGATCAGGGGGTATGGAGAGAAGGCAGGTACAGGATACTGAGTTGGATGATCAGCCATGATCATATTGAATGGCGGTGCAGGCTCGAAGGGCCGAATGGCCTGCTCCTGCACCTAATTTCTATGTTTCTAAGTTTCTAGAATGGCCTGCTCCAATATCACCCATTTAGGAGCTTTCTCACATTCCGTGTGAAGGGTTATAAATAATAGACAATAGACAATAGGAGCAGGAGTGGGCCATTCGGCCCTTCGAGCCAGCACCGCCATTCAATGTGATCATGGCTGATCATCCCCAATCAGTACCCCGTTCCTGCCTTCTCCCCATATCCCCTTGACTCCGCTATCTTTAAGAGCCCTATCTAGCTCTCTCTTGAAAGCATCCAGAGAACCGGCCTCCACCGCCCTCTGAGGCAGAGAATTCCACAGACTCACAACTCTCTGGGTATAAAAGTGTTTCCTCGTCTCCGTTCTAAACGGCCTACCCCTTATTCTTAATCTGTGGCCCCTGGTTCTGGACTCCCCCAACATCGGGAACATCGGTTAGGTCATTTGGGCCGTTTAGTGAATTGGTCGCCACTGGGTAACTTGTTGAAAAGAGAGATATAGACGGTGATGTAGAGAGATATGGAACAAATGACTGAAAGGCATGCAAAAAAAAGTAACGATGATAAAGGCGACAGGCCATTGTTAGCTGTGGGCTGGGTGAAAACGAGTTACGGACAATGAGACTCAACAAGACGGCTTTGAGACATTTGGACAGATACATGGATAGAACGGGTTTAGAGGGATGTGGGCCAAAAGCACACAGGTGGGGCGAGTGTAGATGGGGCGTGTCGATCGTTGTGGGCAGGTTGGGCCGAAGAGCCTGTTTCCACGCTGTGTCACTATAACTCTCTCCATCTTTCATAAGATCATAAGTGATAGGAGCAGAATTAGGCCATTCAGCCCATCAAGTCTACTCCACCATTCAATCATGGCTGATCTATCTCTCCTTCCTAACCCCATTCTCCTGCCTTCCCCCCATAACCCCTGACACCCGCACTAATCAAGAATCTATCGATCTCTGCCATAAAAATATCATGTGAGGGCCTCCATAGCCTTCTGTGGCGATGTATTCCACAGATTCGCCACTCTCTGACTAAAGAAATCCGTCCTCATTACATCCTAAAAGTATGTCCTTTAATTCCGAGGTTGTGACCACTGGTGCTAGACGGCCCCACTAGTGGAAACATCCTCTCCACATCCACTCTATCCAAGCCTTTCACCGTTCGATAACTTGCCTTGATGGCACGGTGGCGCAGCGGTAGAGTTGCTGCCTGACAGCGCCAGAGACACGGGTTCGATCCCGACCACGGGTGCTGCCCGTACGGAGTTTGTCTGTTCTCACCAGTGATCGCGTGGGTTTCCTCCGGGTGCTCCGGTTTCCTCCCGCATCCCAATGACCTGTTTGTTTGTAGGTGAATTGCCATCTGCAAATTGCCGCTGCCGTGTAGAATAGAACTATTGTGTGGGGATCGCTGGTCGGCGCGGATTCGCTGGCCCGAAGGGCCTGTTTCCACGCTGTATCCCCAGACTAAAATAACTAAAATAAAAAAAGGGCATAAGCTACCAACAGGTGATGCATATCCCACCCTAGTCGTCGTTCTAGTTTCACTGTCATCCCGTTGAGTTTCAATGTCTGTATAACTAGCCCACAGCCAACAATGGACCATTGTGGGCTCCACCTTAACTTGATCATCGTTGCTCTTTGTACACCTTTCATTCATTTATTCTTTTTTTAATAATATTTTTATTAGAAGTAATCCATTGTAACAACGGTATAACAACTCTTCAAATACACAACCAACTCATTTCAATAAGTATACGGATGTTACGAATAATTCTTATAAACTTCTATTTTTTAGAAAGTAGAAAAAGAAAAGAATAAATTTTAATCAATAAGAATAGTGATTAAATAATAATTTTGATTATAGAGAGAGAAAGAGAAGAGAAAAAAAAATTATAGTATATCATTCATTTATTCTGCACATCTCTACATCACCGTCTATGTCTCTCATCTCCCTCTCTTCCGACGCTCGATCTGAAGAAAGGTCTCAACCCGAAACGTCACCTATTCCTCTTTCGCCAGAAGCGTTGCCAGACCCACTGGGTTGCTCCAGCATTTTTTGCGCCTATCTTCGGTTTGAACCAGTTTCAGTTCAGTTTATCATCACGTGTACCAAGATGGGAGTGGGACGCTCTAGTCTCGTGCTATCCAGTCAGCGGAAAGACAACACACAATTCCAATCGAGCCGTTTACAGTGATAAGGGATAGGGGAATAACGTTTAGTGCAAGGCAAAGCCAGCAAAGTCCGATCAAAGATATTTAGCGCAAGACAGACACAAAAAGCTGGAGTAACTCAGCGGGACGGGCAGCATCTCTGGAGAGAAGGAACGGGTGACGTCTTGGGTCAAGGCCCTGCTTCAGACTGATGCCAGGGGAGTGGGCGGTACATAGATAAGGAAGTGTAAGGTGTGAAAACAGGATCAAGGGACTGGCGATCAAGGAAAATGTAGAGTAGATAATTATTAGTTGGGAGAAGCTAACAACAAAGCAAACGGAAATAAGATGGAGTCAGAGACGGTCAGACTGGTCGGAGACCTGGAAAGGGGAGGGGACGGAGACAGGGGCAAAGCAAGGGCTACTTGAAGTTGAAGTTAGAAAAGTCAATATTTGGTGCAAAGTTTAGTTTAGTTTAGTTTATTGTCACAGTTACCGAGCTACAGTGAAAAGATTTTTTGAGGGTCTGAGCTATAGGGAGAGGTTGAGCAGGCTGGGTCGCTATTCCTTGGAGCGCAAGTGGATAAGGGGTGATCTTATAGAGGTGTATAAAACAGGCGAGGGATAGATTGGGTAGATCCATCGAGTCTCTTGCCCAGAGTAGGGGAATCGAGGACCAGAGGACATAAGTTCAAGGTGAAAGATTTAATAGGAGTTTAAGAAGAAACTGCAGATGCTGAAAGATCTAAGGTAGACAAAAGTGCTGGAGAAACTCAGCGGGTGCAGCAGCATCTATGGAGTGACGGAAATAGGCAACGTTTCGGGCCAAAACCCTTCTTCAGACTTAATATGAATCTGAGGGGTAACTTTTTCACACAAAGGGTGGTGGGTGTGTGGAACAAGCTGCCAGAGGTGGTAGTTGAGGCAGGGGGACTATCCCAACATTTAAGAAACAGTTAGACGGGATCATGGTTAGGACAGGTTTGGAGGGATATGGGCCAAACACGGGCAGGTGGGACAAGTGTAGCTGGGACATGTTGGCCGGTGTGGGCAAGTTGGGCCGAAGGGCCTGTTTCCACACTGTATCAATCTATGACTCTATGCTGCGTACTATCCCGTCAGCAGTAACCCGCATCTGCAGATCTTTCCTTCTGCCGATGGGTTAAAACCTCACTAAGCCAAGTCGCGATTTCACTTTTCATTTCAAGTTGGCTTTCATTACGATCTAAAACGGTCTCGAAAATAAGTGCCCTGCAGCGTCGAGTTGGGGAACCGCACGGACTCGGAGGCGCACAGCGAGGTGCCAGAGGAACAGAGCTCCATCACACCGAGTTTCAATCCCAGACGCAATGGTGAAGCCAGGCACTCAGCTGTCGGAGGTTGGCGGTAGAAAGTAAGGCAGCTGGAAGAAAAAATTAATTCATGCTCAGCAGGCACCTTTTCATCTTCCTTAAATAAATTCAATACAAACATTGGGTGGTGGCACCATCGTATGGGTTATTTTTAGTTGGAGTCCTAGAGTGATATGGTGTGGAAACAGGCCCTTCGGCCCAACTTGCCCAGCGATAGGAGCAGAATGAGGCCATTCCTAATGAGACCACATTTGGAGTATTGTGTCAGTCTCGTTCAGGGTACTAAGGTGGAGGCAGGTGGAAGCGACCATGCATGCAGGTACAGCAGGCAGTGAAGAGAGCGAATGGCATGTTGGCCTTTCATAACAAGAAGAGTCGAGTATAGGCGCAAAGAGGTCCTTCTGCAGTTGTACAGAGCCCTAGTGAGACCACACCTGGAGTATTGTGTGCAGCTTTGATCCCCTAATAGACATTCTTGCTATTGAGGGAGTGCAACGTAGGTGTACAAGGTTAATTCCCAGGATGGCGGGACTGTCATATGCTGAGAGAATGGAGCAGTTGGGCTTATATACCCTGGAGTTTAGAAGGATGAGAGGATATCTCATTGAAACATATAAGATTGTTAATAGTTTGGACACGCTAGAGGCAGGAAACATGTTCCCGATGTTGGGGGAGTCCAGAACCAGGGGCCACACAGTTTAAGAATAAGGAATAAGCCATTTAGAATGGAGACGAGGAAATGCTTTTTCTCACAGAGAGTGGTGAGTCTGTGGAATTCTCTGTCTCAGAGGGCGGTGGAGGCCGGTTCTCTGGATGCTTTCAAGAGAGAGCTAGATAGGGCTCTTCAAGATAGCGGAGTCAGGGGATATGGGGAGAAGGCAGGAACGGGGTACTGATTGGGGAAGATCAGCCATGATCACATTGAATGACGGTGCTGGCTCGAAGGGCCGAATGAAGATCCTCATTATTCTTATACAAATTGTCACTTTCTGTTCTTACAATCTGATCTAGTTTAAGAACGGTGTTCTCTCTCCCGCGCCTGCTCCAGTCTGATCTTGTCGTCCCTGTGACTAGGCTATATGTAACGTTCATCTATGTATCAAATGGCCACCCCCCCCCCCCCCCCCCCAAGCGTACTAAACACTTCGGCAAGAAATATCTGGGCAAAATAATAAAATATGTTAACAGTAACTAGCCTAAGCATGCATGGCTCCTGCAGGGGGTTTTGGCCCCGAAACGCCACCCATTCCTTCTCTCCAGAGATGCTGCCCGTCCTGCTGAGCATTTTGAGCCTCTCTTCGTTGCAAACCAGCAACCTGCAGTTCCTTCCTGCGCATGTACAATCCACTCCACCTCTTGCATCTGGCACAAGGTGCAATCCTGATCAAGGAGTTCGCAGGGAAATGAGGAGAGCAGGGAAGGAAAATTCTTTGCAGGAGGTCGAGAAGAGAAAAAGATCAGTGGGAATGCGTTCAACTTAAGGCTCTGTTGCAGATGTTATTTGGATACGGTGTACCCAGTAATCATTTTTCTTTACTTTATAATCCATTCCTGTGGCAACAGGCAGACTGATTCCCTGAGAAAGAGCGTTAAACTTGGAAAATCGGTCACCTTTAGCATCTTAGTTAGCTTAGCGATACAGCATGGAAAACAGGCCCTTCGGCCCACCGAACGAATGCCGACCTACGATCACCCGTGATCACCCCTGCGATCACAGCGCTATCCTACACACACCGGGGATAATTTACAATTTTACCAAAACCCATTAACCCACAAACCTGCACGTCTTTGGAGCGTGGGAGGAAACCGGCGCACCCGGAGAAAACCCACGCGGTCACAGGAAGAACGTGCAAACTCCACACACAGACAGCACCCGGGGTCAGGATCGAAACCCTGCACCGTGACGCTCAGTGGAGGGCATGGGCAAAGGAAGTTTCGGGTCGGACTGGAAAAGGGCCCCATTACAAAACGTCACCTGTGCACTTGCCCCCGCGGACGCTGCCTGACCTAGAGTTATTCCTGCTCAATTTAGGAAGGAAAATAGGCCAAGCTATCAGTATTTAGTTTTAATCTGAAATGACAGAATCAAAACGGAATTAACTAAACACTGATAAAGAGGAAGAAAATCATTACAAGACCTTTAGAAAAGGGCTAGATTTAGTTTAGTTTAGTTTTTTTCGCTTAGAGATACAGTGCAGAAACAGGCCCTTCGGCCCACCGGGTCCGTGCCGACCAGCGATCCCCCCGTACACTAGCTCTTTCCCGCACACGCCGGGGACAATTTACTATTCTTACGGAAGCCAATTAACCTGCAAACCTGTACGTCTTTGGAATATGGGAGGAAATTGAGGAAGTGCATCGTAGGTTCACCAGGTTAATTCCTGGGATGGCAGGACTGTCATATGTTGAAAGAATGGAGCGGCTGGATTTGTATTTACTGGAGGTTAGAAGGATGAGAGTGGATCTTATTGAAACATATAAGATTATTAAAGGATTGGACACGCTAGAGACAGGAAACATGTTCCCGATGTTGGGGGAGTACAGAACCAGGGGCCGCAGTTTAAGAATAAGGGGTACGCCATTTAGAACGGAGATGAGGAAAAACCTTTTCACCCAGAGAGTTATGAATCTGTGGAATTATCTGCCTCAGAGGGCGGTGTAGTTCTCTGGATGCTTTCAAGAAAGTGTTAGATGGAGCTCTTAAAGATAGCGGAGTCAGGGGATATGGGGAGAAGGCGGGAACGGGGTACTGATTGTGGATGATCAGCCATGATCACAGTGAATGGCGGTGCTGGCTCGAAGGGCTGAATGGCCTACTCCTGCACCTATCGTCTGTTGACCATGACATAGTTATTGTTGACCTGGATCTGACAGCCAAGTGGAAATGCCAACCTAGAAGGAAATACTACGTACGGCAGAAAGCAAACGAGAAACTGATCAATGCAGACCTGGATGCCTACTCCTGCACCTATTGTCAATTGAAACCGGAGCAGCCGGAGGAAACCCACGGGGAGAAGGTACAAACTCCGTACAGACAGCACCCGCAGTCAGGATCGAACCCGGGTCTCTGGCGCTGTCAGGCAGCAACTCTACCGCATGAGCCCTTGTAAAGCAGCAGAAGCTCCCCTTTGCATGGACCCGTCTGTACATCAAAGTTGCTGCAATATTCTTTTGAAAACAAAATAAAAAACTGCACTGTCAACATTTAATGTAGTCTTGCCGGCTTGTTTAATGAATGCAGCGTGAAGATTGATTTGTAACACTTGGCCTGTCCCCCGCTAATTGCTTGCCCCCCCATTTAAAGGTGTGGACGGGGAGTCTGTCCTTGCAACTAATAAGTTCTGAAGCAGCAAACACACCAAACGCGTGTTATGGTCAGATGTTCCTCAATTGTCATCTGCAGTCGTTCTTGCAAGCAAACTGCTTGTCCTCACTTGTCTGCTTATTTCCACTTCATATCAATCTTCGGAGAGCAATTACACGAGGAACTGATTTCGGGGGGAGGGTGGGGGAGAAAAAAAAGCATAGTTGACCCACCGTGAAGGGCTGTCATCTGCAGTTCTAAAAGCGGGAGGCTATAAATCTTGTCGAAATGAATGCAAATTATTCAATTGTTATTTTTCTCCTCTTGAATTCCAACAGGGGGTTTAACTAAAAGTCTCCAGCCATGTTATCGAGAACACAGCGGCCTTCGTGCTGGTACACGGCATCGGTGGCGCAGCGGTAGAGTTGCTGCCTCACAGCGCCAGAGTCCCGGGTTCGATCCTGACCGCGGGCGCTTGTCTGTGTGGAGTTTGTACATTCTCCCCGTGACCTGCGTGGGTTTTCTCCGGGTGCTCTGGCTTCCGCCCACGCTCCCAGACGTGCAGGTCTGTAGGTTAATTGGCTTGAGGGTATATCTGTAAATTTCCTCTATTGCGTAGGATAACGCAAGTGTGCGGGGGATCGCTGGTCGGCGCGGACTTGATGGGCCGAAGGGCCTGTTTTTGCGCTGTATCTTTAAACTAAACTCAACTAAATTGAACTAAACTAAACTAAACTACAGTGAAATGCCTTTTTGTCTCGTGCTATCCAGTCAGCGGAAAGATTAAACATGGTCACTATCGACCGTAGACAGTATAAGGTGCAGGATAAAGGGAATATCGTTTGGGCCAAGATAAAGTCCAGTAAAACCTGAGGGTTTTCCTGTGAAAGGCAGTTCTATTTTGGTGTGGAGCTCAGTGTGGAGGGATTTACACAGCGATCCCTGGACCGGTCCTAAGGTCAGAAGTGATAGGAGCAGAATTAGGCCATTCGGCCCATCAAGTCTAATCTGCCATTCAATCATGGCTGATCGGCTCTCTCCCTCCTAACCCCATTCTCCTGCCTTCTCCCCACAACCTCTGACACCCGCACTAATCAAGAATCTATCTGTCTCTGCCTTAAAAATATCAATTGACTTGGCCTCCACAGCCTTCCGTGGCAAAGAATTCACCAACCTCAGAATAAAGAAATTCCTCCTCATCTCCTTCCCAAAGGAACGTCTTTTAATTCTAATTCAGAAATTTAAATGTTAACTTTCAAGGCAACGTGCGTTGTTGAAAGTCAACGTTTGGCTCCGTTCAAAGTTTTAGTTCAGAGATACAGGGTAGAAACAGCCCCCCCCCCCCCCCCCCCCCCCCCCCCCCCGTCCCACCGAGTCTGCACCGGCCAGCGCTGCCACTGCACCACCGTGCCCCCCACCCTTCATAGAATCATAGAAACATAGAAATTAGGTGCAGGAGCAGGCCATTCGGCCCTTCGAGCCTGCACCGCCATTCAATATGATCATGGCTGATCATCCCACTCAGTATCCCGTACCTGCCTTCTCTCCATACCCCCTGATCCCTTCAGCCACAAGGGCCACATCTAACTCCCTCTTAAATATAGCCAACAAACTGGCCTCAAACTACCTTCTGTGGCAGAGAATTCCACAGACTCACCACTCTCTGTGTGAAAAATGTCTTTCTCATCTCGGTCCTAAAAGACTTCCCCCTTATCCTTAAACTGTGACCCCTTGTCCTGGACTTCCCCAACATCGGGAACAATCTTCCTGCATCTGTCCAACCCCTTCCTCACCTCGGTTCACCTCGTGACAGTAAACTAAACTAAACCAAACTTTTGACTTTCAACGCTCTTTGCCTTAAACAGTGGCATTACATTTCTAATCCAAGCTGGCACCTCGCAGGAATAAATGCGGGCGCTTGTGTATTCCCTCTCAAAACGCATCACCATCTGCATCTCGGCAATGAGGCCGCGGGATATCTGATGCTTGAATCGTGACCTCCTGCAGTCAGGCTAATTAAAACAAGCGCTGGTCTTTACACAACTCGGGAGCCGGCTCCGGTTCTCTGCGGCTGCAAGCCTGGCTGTTCACCAGGAGCGCGCTGTCTTCATCAAGGGCTCCACTCACCGCCACCCTTATGACTCTCTCTCTCTCTCTCTCTCTCCCTCTCTCTCTCTAATCCAGCAATTTGCTCGAGCAGCCAGTCAGAATAAATTAAGATCACCCCCCCCCCCCCCGAAGGGTGGCACGGTGGCGCAGCGGTAGAGTTGCTGCCTTGCAGCGCCAGAGACCCAGGGTTCGATCCTTACCACGGGTGCCACCTGTAGGTGCTTGTCCTGCCCGCGTCTCTCTTCCAGGTTTCCCTTCCCGAACGTCCAAGCCCTCTTCCCACTGGAACCGTCGGGTTGGAGGCTACAGAAGCCTGATGTCCCACCACCCCACCAGCGGCAGAGACCCGGGTTCGATTCCGAGCACGGGTGCTGTCTGCGCGGAGTCTGCACGTTCTCCCCGTGACCTGCGTGGGCTTTCTCCAGGTGCTCCGGTTTCCTCCCGCACTCCAAAGACGCGCAGGTTTGCAGGCTACCTGGCTTGGTGAAATTGTACATTGTCCCTAGTGGGTGTGTGTGTGTGTGTGTGTGTGTGTAGGATAGTGTTAATAGACAATAGGTGCAGGAGTAGGCCATTCGGCCCTTCGAGCCAGCACCCCATAGGATATTGTTAATGTGCGGGGATCGCTGGTCGGCACGGATTCGGTGGACCGATGAGTCTGTTTCCGTGCTGTATTAAAACGTTTAGTTTAATTTAGTTTATTGTCACGTGGACCGAGGTACAGCGAAAAGCTTTTGTTGCGCGCTAACCAGCCAGCGGGAAGACAATACGTGACCATACACAACACAAGGATATTATTATGATTCGTAAAGAAGAGTTTGCAGTAGATAGTGAATTAATGTGGAACCAAATTGAATTGAAATGACTGCATTCACATTTAATAGGCTCTGCCTATGAGCCCAGGCATGATGGTAAACCGTTTGTAAGTGAACTTGAGAATTCATTTGAGAAAATATGCAATAAAGGCAAGGGATATTACAGAGTACTTTCAGGCAACTTTAATCAGCATAATATTAATTGGGAAGACTCAACAATAGTGCAGGATCAGTCTGCATCCAAGGATACAGCTGAACTACTACTGGGGGCTGCAATGGGTTTCGGACTGAACCAACAGGTTAATAAACCAACAGGAAGAGGCAACATTTTAGACTTGGCATTCACAAATAACGCCAGTCTTGTTCAGGGTACTAAGGTGGAGGCAGGTGGAAGTGACCATGCATGCAGGTACAGCAGGCAGTGAAGAGAGCGAATGGCATGTTGGCCTTGATAACAAGAGGAGTCGAGTATAGGAGCAAAGAGGTCCTTCTGCAGTTGTGCACGGCCCTAGTGAGACCACACCTGGAGTATTGTGTGCAGTTTTAGTCCCCTGATTTGAGGAAGGACATTCTTGCTATTGAGGGAGTGCAGAGTAGGTTTACAAGGTTAATTCCCGGGATGGCGGGACTGTCATATGCTGAGAGAATGGAGCGGCTGGGCTTGTACACTCTGGAGTTTAGAAGGATGAGAGAGGATCTTATTGAAACATATAAGATTAGTAAGGGTTTGGACACGCTAGAGGCAGGAAACATGTTCCCGATGTTGGGGGAGTCCAGAACCAGGGGCCACAGTTTAAGAATAATGAGTAAGCCATTTAGAACGGAGACAAGGAACTTTTTCTCACAGAGAGTGGTGAGTCTGTGGAATTCTCTGCCTCAGAGGGCGGTGGAGGCCGGTTCTCTGGGTGCTTTCAAGAGAGAGCTGGATAGGATAGCGGGAGAAGGGGATAGAAGGCAGGAACGGGGTACTGATTGGGGATGATCAGCCATGATCACATTGAATGGCGGTGCTGGCTCGAAGGGCCGAATGGCCTATTCCTGCACCTGTTGTCTGTTGACCATGACGTAGTTATTGTTGACCTGGATCTGACAGCCAAGTGGAAATGCCAACCTGGAAGGAAATACTAGGTACGGCGGAAAGCAAACGAGAAAATGATCAATGCAGACCTGGATGCTTTACGGGACCATTATCTCTCAGTGGGGAATGCTTCTATTCAGGAGAAGTGGGACACTGTTGAAACCGAACTGTAGCAGATCATGGAGAGACATATTCCAAAAAAAAAAGCAGCCTAAACCAAATACCCTACCCTGGTTCACCAGACACCAGCACAGTGGGAGTGGCGGCGCTGCCCTGGCAGCAGCGGCTCGCCTGCAGTCCGTCTGTTTTTCTTTTTATTTGTTGTTTTCTTGCCTTGTTTTTAGCATCAGTTTGAGTTATTATGTAGTGTATGTGTGTGGGAGGGGTGGGAGAAACGTTCTTAGTCTCTTCCTTTTGGGGGGACGCGACTTTTCTTGTCGTATCCCCCGTCTCTGTCTCCGTCTGCGCTGAGGCCTATCGCGGAGCTGGCGGCCTCCAACTTTAACTGCGACCGACCCGAGGCTCCGGAGGCAGAGCCAGCCAGGACTCACCAGCGCGGGGCTGGCCGACTTCGGGGCTGCGGCGGGTTCAGGCGTTCCGGCGGCCCGACTCGGAGCTGTGGCGGCTTTCCGGCGGCGGCGGCGGCAGCGACTTCGGAGGCCCGGCCGCGGGCCCAGTGGACGACATCGTCGGGAGCTCGCGGGTCACGGGTTGGTGACCTGTTTTTCCGGAGCTCCCGCGGCAACAGCTGCGTCCGCTGGACTGGAGGGCGGCAGCTTCGGCAGCTTCGACCGCCCCGGGCCGCGGAGTTTGATCCGGCCCGCTCGCGGAGCGCGGTTCACCCGCGGGACTTATTTACATCACCCGGTGCGGTCACAACATCGGAGGCACGGGTCCCCTCAGCGCAGAGGAAGAGGAAGAGGAAGAAGGGAAGAGACGAAGACAAGATTTTTGCCTTCCACCACAGTGAGGAGGTGTCTGGTGAACTCACTGTGGTGGATGTTAAATACGTGTTTATTGTGTGTTTTGTTATTTACTATATGTATGACTGCAGGCAACGAAATTTCATTCAGACCGCAAGGTCTGACTGACAATAAAGCTTTCCACTTCCAGTTCCAGTTCCAGACTCAGGCATAAGAGGTAGAGGCCATACAATAAATTCAATTCAATTCAATTCAAATTTAATGTCATTGCACAGATACAAGTATGGGTACAACGAAATGCAGTTTAGTGTCAGTACGTAGTGATAGCAATGTTTAGATAAATACAGATAAATAAATACAGATGTGGGAATCTATCGGCGGGACTCCGAGTTCAGCTGTGCAATGGTGTTATTGTAGAAGCTACTCCTCATCCTGCTGGTGCGGGACCTGAGGCTCCTGTACCGCCTCCCCGAAAGCAAAGAAGACACAAGGCAAAGAAGATTGGGATTCCTTTGTAAATTGCCAGAAGGAATTAAGGAAATCCCTGAATAAAGCCGAACAAGGCTGTGTCAAACAACCTTACATAGAAAATAGGTGCAGGAGGAGGCCATTCGGCCCTTCGAGCCAGCACCGCCATTCATTGTGATCATGGCTGATCGTCCCCAATCAATAACCCGTGCCTGCCTTCTCCCCATATCCTTTGATTCCACTAGCCCCAAGAGCTCTATCTAACTCTCTCTTAAATCCATCCAGTGACTTGGCCTCCACTGCCCTCTATGGCAGGGAATTCCATAAATTCACAACTCTCCGGGTGAAAATGTTTTTTCTCACCTCAGTCTTAAATGACCCCCCCTTTGTTCTAAGACTGTGGCCCCTGCGTTCTGGACTCACCCCAACAATGGGAACATTTTTCCCGCATCTAGCCTGTGTTTTCCCGCATCTAGCTGACCACAGCAATGAAAGAAACCGTCAAGCAATTTTGGCCTAATGTGAAACGTTTGGGTAACGGAGAGAAGGGAGTTGCAGACCTCATGGTGACCAACACAGTCGTTAAATGACGGGAAAGGGGAAGGCCGGAGCACGTAATGCCCAATTCACCAGTGCATGTACGAGGGAAAGCAAGTCATACATTCCATCGATGGGAACCAGTAACACACAGGATATCCCTGAACTAGTGATCCATCAGGCAGGAGTGCTACCACAACTACTGAGGCTGATGCCAAACAAAGCAGCGGCCCCAGATCAGTTGCCATCATGGCTTCTAAAGAGGTTCGCCTCGAAAATAGCACCCACACGCACAGATTTATTCCAGGCCTCAATTAACTGTGGGTCACTACCAAAGTCAAAACAGTCATAGAATCCTTTATTGTCATTCAGGTCTGAACGAAATGTCGTTGCCTTCTGTGGAAGGCAAGAGAGTGGAAGGAAAGAAGCAATATTTAAGAAGGACAACAAGGCTGCGCCTGAGAATTGCAGACCAGTTTCACTGACCAGAGTTACACGTAAGATCTTGGAACACATCATACACTCTCACATCACATAGAAACATAGAAACATAGAAATGTAGGCCATTCGGCCCTTCGAGCCTGCACCGCCATTCAATCTGATCATGGCTGTTCATCCAACTCAGTATCCTGTACCTGCCTTCTCTCCATACCCCCTGATCCCTTCAGCCACAAGGGCCACATCCAACTCCCTCTTAAATATGGCCAACGAACTGGTCTCAACTACCTTCTGTGGCAGAGAATTCCACAGATTCACTGCTCTCTGTGTGAAAAACGATTTTCTCATCTCGGTCCTAAAAGACTTCCCCCTTATCCTTAAACTGTGACCCCTTGTCCTGGACATCCCCAACATCGGGAACAATCTTCCTGCATCTAGCCTGTCCAACCCCTTAAGAATTTTGGAAGTCTCTATGAGATCACCCCTCAATCTTCTAAATTCCAGCGAGTACAAGCCAAGTCTATCCAGTCTTTCTTCATATGGAAGTCGTGCCATCCCAGGAATCAGTCTGGTGAACCTTCTCTGTACTCCCTCCATGGCAAGAATGTCTTTCCTCAGATTAGGAGACCAAAACTGCACGCAATACTCCAGGTGTGGCCTCACCAAGACCCTGTACAACTGCAGTAGAACCTCACTGCTGTTGTACTCAAATCCTTTTGCTATGAATGCCAACATACCATTCGCTCTCTTCACAGCCTGCTGCACCTGCATGCCTACTTTCAATGACTGGTGTACCATGACACCCAGGTCTCACTGCATCTCCCCTTTTCCTAATCGGTCACCATTCAAATAATAGTCTATCTTCCTGTTTTTGCCACCAAAGTGGATAACCTCACATTTATCCACATTATACTGCATCTGCCATGCATTTGCCCACTCACCCAGCCTATCCAAGTCATCCTGCAGCCTCCTAGCATCCTCCTCACAGTTAACACTGCCCCCCAGCTTCGTGTCATCCGCAAACTTCGAGATGTTGCATTTAATTCCCTCGTCCAAATCATCACGGACCATTTTGAAAAGAATGGGATACTGGTGGACTCACAACATGGCTTCAGAGCAAAACGTTCAACGGAAACACATCTGCAAACATGTGCGTATGTATTTATATGATGGTATATGGACATGCTGATCTGTTCTGTAGTCAATGCCTACTCTGTTCTGCTGCGCTGAAGCAAGGCAAGAATTTCATTGTCCTATCAGGGACACATGACAATAAACTCACTTATTGTCACTATTGATGACATCTCAAAAGGCATTAGATAAGGGGAAATCTATAGATATGGCAATCCTGGACTTTTCGAAAGCGTTCGATAAAGTTCCTCATGAAAGGCTCCTAGGAAAACTGGATTACTATGGCATCAGAAATAGTCTACATAACTGGATTAGGACTTACTCACAAACCGGACACAGAGGGTGGCCTGTGAAACATAGAAACATAGAAATTAGGTGCAGGAGTAGGCCATTCAGCCCTTCGAGCCTGCACCGCCATTCAATATGATCATGGCTGATCATCCAACTCAGTATCCCGTACCTGCCTTCTCTCCATACCCTCTGATCCCCTTAGCCACAAGGGCCACATCCAACTCACTCTTAAATATAGCCAATGAACTGGCCTCAACTACCCTCTGTGGCAGAGAGTTCCAGAGACTCACCACTCTCTGTGTGAAAAAAGTCTTTCTCATCTCGGTCTTAAAGGATTTCCCCCTTATCCTTAAGCTGTGACCCCTTGTCCTGGACTTCCCCAACATCGGGAACAATCTTCCTGCATCTAGCCTGTCCAACCCCTTAAGAATTTTGTAAGTTTCTATAAGATCCCCTCTCAATCTCCTAAATTCCAGAGAGTATAAACCGAGTTTATCCAGTCTTTCTTCATAAGACAGTCTTGACATCCCAGGAATCAGTCTGGTGAACCTTCTCTGCACTCCCTCTATGGCAATAATGTCCTTCCTCAGATTTGGAGACCAAAACTGTACGCAATACTCCAGGTGTGGTCTCACCAAGACCCTGTACAACTGAAGTAGAACCTCCCTGCTCCTGTACTCAAATCCTTTTGCTATGAAAGCTAACATACCATTCGCTTTTTTCACTGCCTGCTGCACCTGCATGCCTACTTTCAATGACTGGTGTACCATGACACCCAGGTCTCGCTGCATCTCCCCTTTTCCTAATCGGCCACCATTTAAATAATAGTCTGCTTTCCTGTTTTTGCCACCAAAGTGGATAACCTCACATTTATCCACATTATACTGCATCTGCCAAACATTTGCCCACTCACCCAGCCTATCCAAGTCACCTTGCAGTCTCCTAGCATCCTCCTCACATCGAACACTGCCCCCCAGCTTAGTGTCATCCGCAAACTTGGAGATATTGCCTTCAATTCCCTCATCCAGATCATTAATATATATTGTAAATAGCTGGGGTCCCAGCACTGAGCCCTGCGGTACCCCACTATTACTGCCTGCCATTGTGAAAAGGACCCGTTTACTCCTACTCTTTGCTTCCTGTTTGCCAGCCAGTTCTCTATCCACATCAATACTGGGGTCCCAACCCTAATACCGTATGCTTTAAGTTTGTATACTAATCTCTTATGTGGGACCTTGTCGAAAGCCTTCTGGAAGTCCAGATATACCACATCCACTGGTTCTCCCTTATCCACGCTACTAGTTACATCCTCGAAAAATTCCACAAGATTCGTCAGACATGATTTACCTTTTGTAAATCCATGCTGACTTTGTCCAATGATTTCACCACTTTCCAAATGTGCTGCTATCCCATCTTTAATAACTGACTCTAGCAGTTTCCCCACTACCGATGTTAGACTAACTGGTCTGTAATTCCCCGTTTTCTCTCTCCCTCCCTTCTTAAAAAAAGGGGTTACATTTGCTACCCGCCAATCCTCAGGAACTACTCCAGAATCTAAAGAGTTTTGAAAGATTATCACTAATGCATCCACTATTTCCTGAGCTACTTCCTTAAGTACTCTGGGATGCAGCCTATCTGGCCCTGGGGATTTATCGGCCTTTAATCTATTCAATAATGAAGGAAAGTGAAGGAGAAATGTCTTTAGAAGAACAAGTCAGGAGTACCACAAGGCACGGTCCTCGGGCCACTGTTGTTCCCGACGTATATTAATGATCTACCTGAACACATAAATTGTAAAACAAGACCCTTCGCAGGTGATTGTCTTGTATATACACCTGTCACCGATGTAGAGGATATCAGCTCCTCACAAGAAGACCAGGGCCAGATAGGCTGCATCCCAGAGTACTTAAGGAAGTAGCTCAGGAAATAGTGGATGCATTAGTGATAATCTTTCAAAACTCTTTAGATTCTGGAGTAGTTCCTGAGGATTGGCGGGTAGCAAATGTAACCCCTCTTTTTAAGAAGGGAGGGAGAGAGAAAACGGGGAATTACAGACCAGTTAGTCTAACATCGGTAGTGGGGAAACTGCTAGAGTCAGTTATTAAAGATGGGATAGCAGCACATTTGGAAAGTGGTGAAATCATTGGACAAAGTCAGCATGGATTTACAAAAGGTAAATCATGTCTGACGAATCTTGTGGAATTTTTCGAGGATGTAACTAGTAGCGTGGATAAGGGAGAACCAGTGGATGTGGTATATCTGGACTTCCAGAAGGCTTTCGACAAGGTCCCACATAAGAGATTAGTATACAAACTTAAAGCATATGGTATTAGGGGTTCAGTATTGATGTGGATAGAGAACTGGCTGGCAAACAGGAAGCAAAGAGTAGGAGTAAACGGGTCCTTTTCACAATGGCAGGCAGTAACTAGTGGGGTACCGCAGGGCTCAGTGCTGGGACCCCAGCTATTTACAATATATATTAATGATCTGGATGAGGGAATTGAAGGCAATATCTCCAAGTTTGCGGATGACACTAAGCTGGGGGGCAGTGTTCGCTGTGAGGAGGATGCTAGGAGACTGCAAGGTGACTTGGATAGGCTGGGTGAGTGGGCAAATGTTTGGCAGATGCAGTATAATGTGGATAAATGTGAGGTTATCCACTTTGGTGGCAAAAACAGGAAAGCAGACTATTATTTAAATGGTGGCCGATTAGGAAAAGGGAGATGCAGCGAGACCTGGGTGTCATGGTACACCAGTCATTGAAAGTAGGCATGCAGGTGCAGCAGGCAGTGAAAAAAGCGAATGGTATGTTAGCTTTCATAGCAAAAGGATTTGAGTACAGGAGCAGGGAGGTTCTACTTCAGTTGTACAGGGTCTTGGTGAGACCACACCTGGAGTATTGCGTACAGTTTTGGTCTCCAAATCTGAGGAAGGACATTATTGCCATAGAGGGAGTGCAGAGAAGGTTCACCAGACTGATTCCTGGGATGTCAAGACTGTCTTATGAAGAAAGACTGGATAAACTCGGTTTATACTCTCTGGAATTTAGGAGATTGAGAGGGGATCTTATAGAAACTTACAAAATTCTTAAGGGGTTGGACAGGCTAGATGCAGGAAGATTGTTCCCGATGTTGGGGAAGTCCAGGACAAGGGGTCACAGCTTAAGGATAAAGGGGGAAATCCTTTAAGACCGAGATGAGAAAGACTTTTTTCACACAGAGAGTGGTGAGTCTCTGGAACTCTCTGCCACAGAGGGTAGTTGAGGCCAGTTCATTGGCTATATTTAAGAGTGAGTTGGATGTGGCCCTTGTGGCTAAGGGGATCAGAGGGTATGGAGAGAAGGCAGGTACGGGATACTGAGTTGGATGATCAGCCATGATCATATTGAATGGCGGTGCAGGCTCGAAGGGCTGAATGGCCTACTCCTGCACCTAATTTCTAAGTCCTTTGAATTATGGCAACACATGGAAGATGAGCTTCAACCCAACCAAATGCTCAATTGTGGCCATTTCAAACAAGAAGAAACCACCTACTCTAGACTACGCCTTCCATTGACATATACCTCATCGTACAAGTTCACAACCATACCTCGGAGTCCATCTTGATAGCAAGCTTTTGTGGGGGGAACACGTGGACAACACGGTCACTAAAGCCAACCGGACACGTGGATTCCTTAGACAAAACCTCTGGTTCTGTCCAAAGGAAGTGAAAACCACAGCATATGCAACATTGGTT
This sequence comes from Okamejei kenojei, assembly GCA_035221665.1. Classification (NCBI taxonomy): domain Eukaryota; kingdom Metazoa; phylum Chordata; class Chondrichthyes; order Rajiformes; family Rajidae; genus Okamejei; species Okamejei kenojei. The sequence continues at coordinate 75,290,427 of CM069140.1, read as the reverse complement.
AGACCCTTTACTGGAAAACGCTTCATGCGCCTGGGACCCGTACACAACTGGTCACATCAACAAACTGGAAGGGGTGCAGAGAAAAGCATTTTGCATCGGGAACTACAATAGAGGTAGCAGAGTCACCCAGACGCTGGAGTGGGAAACGCTGGAAACAAGAAGGGCAAGGAACAGACTAGCCATGTTGTACAAGATTCACAAGGGGACCGTGGGCATAACTGCAGATAGATACATAACGTACTCTACAGAAAGGAGAACAAGAAAAAGAAATGACATGCAAATAGAAATCCCATCCGCCAGGACAGATATTTACAAGAGCTCGTTCTTTGTCAGAACCTTAAGGGAATGGAATAAACTAGACAACAATATAGTCAAATCACCTTCCCTGGACAGTTTTAAGGGGGCACTAACAGCACGTTAGTGTGCACAACACATCCAGGTTGGCGACATTCAGAGCACTGCCCAGCCGACTACAAATTCAGAAGGTTCAGAAGGATTACAATCGAGCCATTTACAGAGTACAGGTACATGATAAGGGAATAACGTTTAGTGCAAGGCAAAGCCAGCAAAGTCCGATCAAGGATAGTCCGAGTGTCACCAAAGAGGTAGATAGTAATTCAGCACTGCTCTCTGGCTGTGGTAGGATGAGCAACTCAACGGGTCTAGCAGCATCTTAGTTTGGTTTAGTTTAGAGATACGGGCCTTGCGGCCCACCGAGCCTGTGCCAACCAGCGATCCCCGCACACTAACGCTACCATACAGACACACACTAGGGCCAATTAACAATTTACAATAAGCCGCGTTTAGTTTGACTTGACTAAAGCACGTTTTCTTCAGCCTAAAGTACTGAGGTCATAAGTGACAGGAGCAGAATTAGGCCATTCGGCCCATCAGGTCTACTCTGCCATTCAATCATGGCTGATCTAGCTCTCCCTCCTAGCCCCATTCCCCTACCAAATTCCTATCTGATCACCACAGCCAACGAATGAAAAACACAGCAATCTCTCGCAGGAGCCCTGTGGCTGAGAACCGAGTTGTAAGGATAAATAATACACAAGTGGAGACCTTCAGTCAGTTAAATAATGGACCGCAGATGTAACTTTGATTTCACACTTATGTTCCTTATTTTTTATAATCCTCTGTATATGTTTCTTGGAAGTACCTTAACATCACTGAATCTCCGAGACATCTCAAAGGCAAAAAAAAACAGAATTCCTCTGGTATCATCCAGAATCAAAGCAGAAGTTATTCTGTTGTTCGAGTTAATTTTAATGTCAGGGAAAGAAAGCCAAAACTTCAATGGGTATCTCTGTGATATTTATTTCTTTGCTCTGAGCATCGCAGCCAGTTCTACAGGCACCCATAATCTTTGATGAAATCTCCAGTGAAACACAGCGTGCTGGAGAAGCTCAGCGGGTCAGGCGGCATCTCGGGCGGGAATGGACAGGCGACAGTCTCGGGTTCGGCGCCCTTCTTCTGTCGACCCACGCTCTTCTGTAAAAACTGTGAACCCCCCCTCTCCCCTTCTCCTCGGCTTACGTTGCCAATCTAGTTTAGTTTAGTTCAGTGTTTTTCTCACAGAGAGTGGTGAGTCTGTGGAATTCTCTGCCTCAGAGGGCGGTGGAGGCCGGTCCTCTGGATACTTTCAAGAGAGAGCTAGATAGGGCTCTTAAAGATAGCGGGGTCAGGGGATATGGGGAGAAGGCAGGAACGGGATGCTGATTGGGGACGATCAGCCATGATCACATTGAATGGCGGTGCTGGCTCGAAGGGCCGAATGGCCTACTCCTGCACCTATTGTCTATTGTCTATTGTCTATCTATTGTTTTATAGAGTCATCGAGTCACACACGTCATACAGTGTGGAAACAGGCCCTTCGGCCCGACTTGCTCACACCGACCAACATGTCCCATCTACACTAGCCCTGCTTACCTGCGTTTGACCCATATTCCTGCAAACCTGTCCTATCCATGTACCTGTCCAAATGCTTATTACACGTTGGGATAGTCCCAGCTTCAACCACTTCCTCTGGCAGCTCGTTCTGTACACCCACCACCCTTTGTGTGAAAAAAAGTGCTCCTCAGATTCCTATTAAATCGATCCCCCTTCACCTTAAACCTATGTCCTCTGGTTCGCGATTCCCCAACTCTGGGCACGAGACTCTGTGCGTCTACCTGGTCTATTCCTCCCATGATTTCGTACACCTCAAAAAGATCACCCCTCATTCTCCTGCCCTTTGAGTTTAGTTTGGTTTAGTTCAGTTTAGTTTATTGTCACCTGTAGCAAAGTGCAGTGAAAAGCTTTATTTGTTGCGTGCTATCCAGTCAGTGGAAAAACTATACATGATTACAATGTACAGATACAGGGAATAATACAGGGATTAGGGGAACTGCAGATGCTGGTTTACACCAAAGATAGATACTAAATTCTGGAATAACTCAGCGGATCAAGCAGCATCTCTGGGGAAAAAGAATAGGTGACGTTTCAGGGCGAGACCATTCTTCTGACAGGGAAAGGGAATGACATTTACTGTGAGACAAATCCAGTAAAGTCTGATTTTAAAGATTGTCCGTGAGTTGTCAATGAGGCAGATGGGAGATCAGGACCATTCTCTAGTCACTGAAAGGATGGTTCAGTTGCCCGATTTCAGCTGGGAAGAAACTGTCCCTGAATCTGGAGGTGTGTGTGCATTTTCACACTTCTGTGCCTCTTGCCCGATGGGAGAGGGGAGAAGAGGGAGAGGCCGGGGTGCGACTGGTCCTTGCTTATGCTGCTGGCCTTGCCGAGGCAGCGCGAGGTGTAGATGGAGTCCTTGAACTGAAGTCAGAGCTGGTCTTGTTTCTGCCCTTGGGCCCATTGCCGGACTGCGCCTGCCTTGAACTCATTACGCAGAAGTTTCCTGGGTCAACCGTTTTGAAGGAATTTTTCACCCCATCGCCCCCAGGCTAGATTTGAAGCAGGTTTTATAAATGAAAAAGCAGACCCTACACCATATGATGCCATCACAAGAGTTGTCATCGCTTTAACAAATTATACGGCTCACAGATGGATTTTGTTTCATTAAAGTCTAGCTTATTTATGGCAACCGTCACCAGTTTTTTCTCTGTGAAGGAAGAACCTGCAGATGCTGGTTTAAACCGGGATAGACACAAAAAGCTGGAGTAACTCAGCGGCACGGACAGCATCTCAAAGCCATCACGTTGAGTCTCATTGTCTGCAACTCATTTTCACCTAGCCCACAGCCAGCAATGGCCAGTTTCCTTTATCACTGTGACTTTTTTTGCCTATATCTTTCATCCATTAGTTCTACATCTCTCTACATCACCGTCTATATAATCGCCGTCTATATCTAAACTATTCCTAATTTGGACAGGCAGAAGGCAGAAGGAACTGCAGGTGCTGGTTTGTACAAATGAAAAAGACACGCAATGTGCTGGAGTAACTGAGCGGGACCGGCAGCATCTCTGGAGACCATGGATAGTTGATCAGAACCATCAGAATCGCCTCCACATTCCTCACTGTGATGTTAGGTGAAAAAAAATCTCTCCCTTCTCTGAACTCCAGTGGTCGCGGGCAGATCATCCAAAATCTGTACCCCGATCCTACTTTCTCCCCATATCCCTTTATTCTGTTAGCCCCAAGAGCTGTATCCAACTTTCTCTTGAATACATCATTCAATACAGACCCGTTGACTTAAGGGGCCTGTCCCACTGTACGAGCTAATTCAAGAGCTCTCCCGAGTTTAAAAAAAAAATCAAACTCGTGGTACGCAGGTAGAATGTACGTAGCGTGTACGTCGGAGCTCGGGGACGTCTCTTAGCGGCTGGTAACGCTAACGGCAGGTACTCGGGAAACGCGGTAAGCTCGTGAAGACTCGTGAAAATTTTTCAACATGTTGAAAAATGTCCACTAGAGCCCCGAGTACCGACGAGCGGCCATTACCGTAATTCTCCGAGTTCGACTCAGGGGAAACTCGGGAGAACTCTTGAATTAGATCGTGCAGTGGGACAGCCCCACTACTCCAGCATTCTGGGTCTTTTATTTTGTAAGCCCATCACCAGCAGGGACCCGAAGGCAAGCAGCAACTCTGGCACTATCTCGTCATGCCAAGGCTATCAGCGGAGAGCAGAGGCCACCCCGACTAAAGTCCCGTCACCCCTTTGCTCCACATGGAAAACAACTCCTAGCATCCATCCATCCAACAGAGACAAAAGCACACCGGATAGCCACCAAGTGGCCACAGGAGTGGAAGGCAACTTCATCTCCATTACACAGCGACATCTCTTCACCAGAGTCCAGGGTCTGACCTCCCCGGAGGAGCATGGGTGAAGCTCAACAGACTTGGTACTGGGGTTGGGCGTTTCAATGCCAGCGTGTGGAGATGGGGGCTCCGCCAGAGCCCAGCCTGTGAATGCGGAGCAGAACAACAGACAGCCAACCATGTCATCTCTGGGTGCCCGCTCTACCACCCACCAAATGGAGCTCAGGGCCTGGTAGACATTGACGCCAACAGAGACAACAGCCTGGCTGCTCAACACCCGGCTTGAGGTCTAACTATTCCTTTGATTTATGTTGCATTCGCAAGAAGAAGAAGCAATTCCTTGCGTCCTAATCCGTGCATATCCATTTTGATGGATGAATGTGTTAAGTGGCGTTACTCCCAGCCTCTCCTGCTCTCTGGAAAGTTTTTTGTGCCGATGATTAATTCCGAATTGTCTTCGGGCAACAGTGACAATGGCCGAAAGACTTTGCGCTTCCAGCTGCCTTGTTCGATGAGATGTTGTCTCGCCTCATTAAGATCATTAAATGGCGAGTTTACGACTATAAACTTGACCGTTTGCCAACTTTAGCTGCTGGATTTAACGCTGCTTCATTACATGAATATATCGAAGTAATCTGATGGATTTACGGACGTAATACACAGCATGGAAAATCAAACCTGCAAATCTTTATAAGATACAACAAAATGGTCATTATCTGGTGATCTGAAACGCTCACACCGCACTGGATCTATACTAAGGTAGTTTGCGAACGGTATATGGATTGCATATGGAAAAGTTTTTTATTTTCGATCAATAGGCTTTTAAGCCACAGAACAGCCCCTTTCTCCTGCCTTCTCCCCATAACCCCTGACACCCGTACTAATCGAGAACCTGCCAATCTCTGCCTGAATAAAACCCATTGTCTTGGCCTGCAATGAATTCCACACATTCACCACCCTCTGACTAAAGAAATTCCTCCTGGTCTCCTTTCTAAAGGAACGTCCTTTAATTCTGAGGTTGTGGCCCTCTGGTCCTAGACTCTCCCACTAGTGGAAACATCCTCTCCACATCCACTCTACCCATTTGGTAAGTTTCGATGAAGGTTCTAAACTCCAGCGAGCAAGGTCAGAAGGTCAGAAGGAATAGGAGTAGAAATGAGGCCATTCGGCCCATCAAGTCTACCCCACCATTTCATTGTCTGAATTTCATTTCGACCCGAAACGTTGCCTATTTCCTTCGCTCCGTAGATGCTGCCTCACCCGCTGAGTTTCCCCAGCATTTTTGTCTGCCCCGCCATTTGGATCGTGGCTGATCCATCTACCCCCCCACTCATCCTTCTAAACTCCAGCGAGTGCAAGTCCAGCGCCGTCCTCGGTTACCCGCGCGACAAGATGGCGTATCCAGCGCGGCTTTTAACTCCACCACGCAGGACGTCATTCTCAAAGACGGTTCGCCAAATCTCTGACAGACCCTGAAACAATCCATGGACGAGATCAATGGCGTGCCGCAGGCAAGAGTTTTTTTTTTAATAGGACGGGAGGGTGCCATTAGATCAACTACAGCTTCCTGTCTGTCAAAAGTTTCCAATGAATTAGGCACTGGGGTGTTTGATAAAACAATTTCTATGCAAAATTGATTCGATATAGGTGCATGTTTGCATGCTTGGTCCCCAAAGTGTCTTAGATTTTAAAGCGACAGCGAAATGATTGCAAATGTTGAATGTCAAGACTCAGATTAGTTCAGAACAGGCTGAGTTTTTTTTTCCCTGTGTTAAATATGAATAATGTGAATCGAACCTAGGGGGTGTTTTAATATTCACACTAGACATAGTTTGAATGATCTGATGAATTTGTTTAATATTTGCAAAAAAAATTAAGACAGATTAGTTCCTGCAATGGCTTGACAGCAAAGTATTGTTTTGAGAGATAAGGTTATGAAGATGAATTCCTGTAATATTATGGCAGAGTCCTATGATACTCCCGTACTGCTTGTTTCATTTTCTTCAACCTGTACGAATTTTAAATGCTGCATAAATCTGTCCAAAAGCCAAATACTTAGCGAAAGGTAAGTTTAACTCTGCGTTTTTATGTTTGTGTTCAAGTTCAAGGTCAAACAATGGTCAGAGACAACCTAGAACACAGTTTAGAACGATCTCGAGTCACACAGCACGTCACGGTGGCACAGCGGTAGAGTTGCTGCCTCACAGCGCCAGAGACACGGGTTCGATCCCGACTACGGGCGCTGTCTGTGCGGGGTTTGTACGTTCTCCCCGTGACCCGCGTGGGTTTTCTCCGAGCACTTCGGTTCCCTCCCCCGCTCCAAAGACGTGCAGGTTTGTAGATTAATTGGGCTTGTTGAATTGGCTTGATAAAATATTAAATTGCCCAAGTTGGCGACATGCAGAGTACTGCCCTGCCGACTACAAAAGTCAGACGGTTCAGAAGGCACGGAAACAGAGGCCTTTTAATTTTGATTTCGTTCAGAGATACAGCGGGGGTAACAGGCCCACTGGCCCACCGAGACCGCACAGATCTGTAGATGGAGCTAGAGCTAGAGCCGGAGATGGCGATGGAGATTGATCTGGAGATCCCCGTACACTAGCATTATCCTACACACGCCAGGGATGACTTATAATCTTTACTGAAGCCAATTGACCGGCCGACCTTTATGTCTTTGGAGTGCGGGAGGAAACCGGGGCACCCGGGTAAAACCCGCGCGGTCACGGGGAGAACGTGCAAACTCCGCACAGACTGCACCTGTAGTCAGGTTCGAACCCAGGTCTCTGGCGCTGTAATGCCCCTGTCCCACTTAGGAAACCTGAACGGAAACCTCTGGCGACTTTGCGCCCCACCCAAGGTTTCCGTGCGGTTTCCGTGCGGTTTCCGTGCGGTTCCCGGAGGTTTTTGTCAGTCTCCCTAATGGTCGAAAGTGGTTTCCGTTTTAAAAATCGGCAATTTTTTAGTCGAAGCCGGTTGCGATGCTAGTTGAAGGTGGTTGCCGGAGGACAAAAACCTCCGGGAACCGCACGGAAACCTTGGGCGGGGCGCAAAGTCTCCAGAGGTTTCCGTTCAAGTTTCCTAAGTGGGACAGGGGCATAAGGCAGCAACTCTACCGCTGTGCCTCTGTGCCACCCCAGCTTGTCCCTTCAAACAAAGGTGCCCCGTCTAAGCGATTCTCATTTGCCTGCCTTCGACCCATGTCACTCTAAATCTTTCCTATCCATGTACCCGTCCAAGTGTCTTTATCTGTTATCATCTCCTCCCCAGCCAACAATGGGCCATTGTGGGCTCCACCCTTCCTTGGTCATCTGTTAATAGCCCTGATTTATCCGGGCCTTTTCTCACCTCTATTTCCCTCCCCTGTACTTTCAGTCTGAAGAAGGTTCTCGACCCGAAACATCACCCATCCTTTTTCTCCAGAGACCCGCTGAGTTACTCCAGCACTTTGTGTCTATCTTCGGTATAAACCAACATCTGCTGTTCCCTCCTGCACAAGTGCTGTTCCCTCCAGCACATTGTTCTAGTCCTCTGGCAGCTCGTTCCATACACCCACCACCCTCTGAGTGAAAGCATTACCCCTCAAGATCCTTTTATATCTTTCTCCTCTCTCATTATTACCTAAGGGTGGTGAATCTGTGAAATTATTTGCCACATAAGGCTGTGGAGGCCAAGTCAGTGGATATTTTTAAGGCAGAGATAGATAGATTCTTGATTAGTACGGGTGTCAGGGGTTATGGGGAGAAGGCAGGAGAATGGGGTTGGGAGGGAGAGAGAGATCAGCCATGATTGAATGGTGGAGTAGACTTGATGGGCCGAATGGCTTAATACATGTGATAGTATTAAGCCTTAATACTATCACATGACCTTATGACATCCTCTGGTTCTTGAGGCCCCTCCCCTTGAAAAATACTCAATCTATTCCCCTCATGTTTTCACATACAATCCTCATACAAGTTTATAAAATTATGTGGGGAATAGATGGGGTTTTGACACAGAGTCTTTTACCCAGGGTAGGTGAATTATTAACAAGAGGAACTACCTACACTGGTCTCCATGGCCAGAGTGAGTCCCACCGCAAATTGGGGGAGCAGCACCTCATATTTCGCTTGGGTAGTTTACACCCCAGCGGTATGAACATTGACTTCTCCAATTTCAGGTAGTCCCTGCTTTCTCCCTCCTTCCCCTCCCCTTCCCAGCTCCCCACAGCCCACTGTCTCCGCCTCTTCCTTTCTTCTTCCCGCCCCCCCCCCCCCCCTCACATCAGTCTGAAGAAGGGCCTCGACCCGAAACGTCACCTTTTCCTTCGCTCCATAGATGCTGCCTCACCCCGCTGAGTTTCTCCAGCATTTTTGTCTACTTTCGCTGGCAGCTTCTTCCAAATACGCATCGCCCTCTGTGTGAAAAAGCTTCCTATTAAATCTTGCCCCTCTCGCCTTAGGGAAGCACGGTAGAGTTGCCACCTCACAGTGAAGGCATTGGTGCGTTTTCCTGGTCATAGCTCCGATATGTCCAATGCAGAACTAGTTGCTCTACAAGCTGGCAGCGCCGGACACCCCCCCGGGTTCGATCCCGACCACGGGTGCTGCCTGTACGGAGTTTGCACGTTCTCCCCGTGACCGTGTCGGTTTTCTCCGAGATCTTCGGTTTCCTCCCACACTCCAAAGACGTGCGGGTCTGTAGGTCAACTGGCTTGGTGTAAGTGTAAATTGTCCCTAGTGTGTGTAGGATAGTGTTAATGTGCGGGGGATCGCTGGTCGGCGCGGACCCTGTGGGCCGAAGGGCCTGTTTCCGCGCTGTATCTCTAAACTAAACTAAACTAAAGTTAAACCCATGTCCCCACGTTGTTGATTCCCCTGCTTTGGGCACAAGACTCTGTACATTCCCATATATTGAAGGTGCCAAAATAGAGATGATCGAAAGCTTCAGGTTCCCAGGAATAAACATCACAGGCAACTTGTTCTGGATTAGACATATCGAAGCTTATGACCAGGATAGCGGTCGCGGTGGCACAGCGGTAGAGTTGCTGCCTTACAGCGAATGCAGCGCTGCAGACCCGGGTTCCATCCCGACTACGGGCGCTGTCTGTACGGGGTTTGTACGTTTCTCCCCGTGACCTGCGTGGGTTTTCTCCCGAGATCTTCGGTTTCCTCCCGCGCTCCAAAGACGTGGAGGTTTGTAGTTTATTTGGCTTGGTGTAAATGAAAACAAAATTGTCCCTAGTAGGATGGTGTTAGTGTGCGGGCATCGCTGGCCGGCACGGACCCGGTGGGCCGAAGGGCCTGTTTCCGCGCTGGATCTCCAAACTAAACTAAAGCGCGCCAACGCTTCTGCTTCTTTAGAAGGTTTGGGAGGTTCGCCATGTCCCCAACTACTGCCACCGGCTTCTACAGATGCCCCGTAGAAAGCATTTAATCGGAGATGCATCGCAGCACGGTTTGGGAACGGCTCCGTCCAAGACCGCAGAGCTGTGGACGCAGCCCAGACCGTCGCACAAACCAACCTCCGTCTGCACCTCAAGGACCAGTCTCACCCCAGACACCAGAGGATGTTTCCACTAGTGGGGGAGTCTAGGACCAGAGGTCATTACCTCAGAATTAAAGGACGTTATTTTAAGATTCAGGATTCAAGAGAGTTTATTGTCGTGTGTCCCAGATCGGACAATGACATTCTCGCTTTGATTCAGCACAACAGAATATAGTAGGCATAAATAAATACAGAACAGATCAGTGTGTCATCAGGAGACGAGGAGGAATTTCTTCAGTCAGCGAGTTGGTGGAATGCTTTGCCACAGAAGCCTGTGGAGGCCAAGTCAGTGGATATTTTTTAAAGCAGAGATAGATAGACTCTTGATTAGTACGGGTGTCAGAGGTTATGGGGAGAAGGCAGGAGAATGGGGTTGAGAGGGAGAGATGGATCAGCCACGATTGAATGGCGGAGTAGACTCGATGGGCCGAATGGCCTAATTGCCCACTCCTGCAGCATTCCTTTTGAGCCTACTAATGCACCCGTGTTGTGGCGGACCTGAACCATGGCCCAAGGTCTCCTGATAGAGGCCCGGCTTGCCCACCTGTTATGCTGCAGTTTCCTCTCCAGCTTCCTTTTATCGTCCCCTTTTGCCTGCTTCAAGCTCCTTTTCAGGTCGTGCTGTTCCCGCTTGATCTTTTCCCGGTCACCAACCTCGAAAGCCTCCTTTGTCCCCGTTTAGGAGGCTCTTGACGTTGCTTGTACTCCAAGGTTTGTTGTTGGGAAAAGCAACAAACAGTTCCCTGCAGAAGTTGATGTAGTCTGTTATGCATCCAGCCATCCTGTCGAGGCAGGAGGAGGCCACTCGGCCCTTCCAGCCAGCACCGCCATTCACCGTGATCATGGCTGATCCTCCCCAACCAGTACCCCGTTCCTACCTTCTCCCCACAATACATACACACAATGTATACCGAACAATGAAATTATATATAAATATATATATTGTAAATAAAAAATATTTTTCTATTCGTGTGTATATATATATATATATAACCTAACGGTGCGTAGGAAAGCCGACAGCGGTGGAGCAGTGGCAGAGGACACCACGGCTACGCTTGGCCAGGCCGACCCTGCAACAGCGCCAGGACAGCAGACCTTCACGGTCAGGTCAAGAACCCTGCACTTACAACAACTGGGACTTGGAAATGGCGCCAAACTGCCGACTGCCGACTGGCGACTTTGCCAAACACATTAACTCCCCCCCTCCCATTCCCACACTGACTGAAGAAGGGTCTCGACCCGAAACGTCGCCTTTCTCCTTCGCCCTTAGATGCTGCTGCACCCGCTGAGTTTCTCCAGCTTTTTGTGTAACCCACACTGACCTTTCCGTCCTGGGCCTCCTCCACTGTCAGAGTGAGGCCCAGCACAAATTGGAGGAACAGCACCTCATATTTCGCTTGGGCAGCTCCCACCCCAGCGGTGTGAACATTGACTTCTAACTTCAAGTTATCTTGCTTTCCCACTCTCTCCATCCCTCCCCCTTCCCAGTTCTCCCACCAGTCTGACTGTCCTCCTGATGACATTTTATCAGTCTGCTTTGTTGTCACCTTCTCCCAGCCAACAATGGTCCACTCTACATTTTCCTCGATCTGCATCTCTTTTGATCTCTTACCCTTCCATTCCTCTAGTTTCCCCTCTCCCCCGAATCTCAGTCTGAAGAAACGTCACCCATTCCTTCTCTCCAGAGATGCTGCCTGCCCCGCTGAGTTACTCCAGCTTTTTGCGTCTGTCTTCGGTTTAAACCAACGTCTGCAGTTCCTTCCTACGCGACTCTGTGTCCTGTCTCAGTGCACTATTGCTGCACACTTGTACTGTATCCGAGATGTTTGTCTCATTTACAAGTCCTCCCTCCACCACCTCCAGTTTAAATTCCATTGGGAATATTTTGGAGGACCAAGAAACCAAGAACCAAGTGAACCAAATACTGAATTGTACACGACAATGAATTTCACTGTACCTCGGTACACGTGACTAATAAGGTATAGATTCTCCAAACATCTTGTATTGTTACGTGAAGTTTAGCCTTGTCAGCTAAAACTGCGCGCAGTCAAAAAATCACCACCAGTTAATGAGTACACCTCTGCCACACTCCCACAGAGGAAAAAAACACCTGCTCCCGGCTTTCTTAGCATCAGTTAAGTGATAAATCTTTAATTAGTCGCAGGCAATATAGACCAGAACGATTCATGCAGTGCCGGCTTGTTGTGGTTTAACATCGCACTGCCCTCAACTGCCGGTGGAGGGAATTACATGCACTCATTTCCTCGCTCTTCCAGTCTTCAGGGCCTGTCCCACTTGGGCGTCATTTAGTGAATCCCAAAATCCTGGGGCGACCGCGCGTCACTGCCTACGTCACCACGCACCATGCGCGTGTAATGCACGCCATGCGCCCGTAATGCACGGCATGCGCGTATCGCGTGAATGACGCACAATTGATGCCCAAGTGGGACAGGCCTTTTAGAGAGAAGTCACGCAGCACGGGAACAGACCCTTCGGCCCAACCTGCCCACGCCGGCCAGCTTGTCCCATCTCCACTCACTGGAGACCCTCGGATCATCTTTGATCAGTCTCTGTGTAGGAAGGAACTGCGGAAGCTGGTTTAAACCGAAGGTGGACACAAAAAAGCTGGCGTAACCTTTAGCATCTCTCACTATCTCTGCCCACATTCTATCTCCGTCAACAGGTTTGTAGGCTAATTTATTGGTATAAATGTAAACATTGTCCCTAGTGTGCGTAGGGTAGTGTTACTGCGCGGGGATCGCTGGTGGGCACGGACTCCGTGGGCCGAAGGGCTTGAAGGGCCGCAGGGGAAAAAGCAGGAACAGGGTGCCGATTTTAGATGATCAGCCATGATCATATTAACCATATAATAACCATATAACAATTACAGCACGGAAACAGGCCCTCTCGGCCCTTCCAGTCCGTGCCGACCATTTGTTTTCCCCTAGTCCCATCTACCTGCACTCAGACCATACCCCTCCATTCCCTTCCCGTCCATATACCTATCCACTTTACTTTTAAATGTTAAAATCGATCCTGCCTCCACCACTACTGCTGGAAGCTCATTCCACACAGCCACCACCCTCTGAGTAAAGAAGTTCCCCCTCACGTTACCCCTAAACTTCTGTCCCTTAATTCTCATGTCATGCCCTCTTGTTTGAATCTTCCCTACCCTCAATGGGAAAAGCTTATCCACGTCAACTCTGTCTATCCCTTTCATCATTTTAAAGACCTCAATCAAGTCCCCCCTTAACCTTCTGCGCTCCAAAGAATAAAGACCTAACTTGTTCATATTGAGTGGCGGTGCTGGCTCGAAAGTCCGAACAGCCTACTCCTGCACCTATTTTGCTATCTTTCTATCTTTCCGTGCTGTATCTCGAAACTGAATTTTGCCCACCTCTATAAGATCACTCCAATAACTTGCAAAGGGAAAGTCGTTGAGGGAGATTCTGAGAGAGGCAACAGGAAGGAGAGTGGAGTTGAATACGCCTGACAAAGAAAGCAGAGAGCGACACGAAATGCTGGAGTAACTCAGCGGGACAGGCAGCATCTCTGGAGAGTAAGGACGGGCGACGTTTCGGGTCGAGGCCCTTCTTCAGGCTCAGAGTCACCCGTTCCTACCCTCGAGAGATGCTGCCCGTCCCGCGGAGTTACTCCAGCATTTTGCGTCTACCTTTGGTTTAAACCAGCATCTGCAGTTCTTTCCTACACAAAGTTACACATAGTTAAATCTGCAGTTCTTTCCTTAAGAAAGCAGAGGTTGTTTATCAGAGGGGATATGGGGAGAAGGCAGGAACGGGGCATTGATTGTGGATGATCAGCCATGATCGCAGTGAACCTTCTTCTGAACCGTCTGAATTTTGTAGTGGGCAGGGCAGGACTCTGCATTTCACCAACTTGGACAATTTCACATTCTTATCAAGCCAATTAACCTACAAACCTGTACGTCTTTGGAGTGTGGGAGGAAACCGAAGATCTCGGAGAAAACCCCCGCAGGTCACGGGGAGAACGTACAAACTCCGTCCCAGACAAGCGCCCGTAGTCGGGATCGAACCCGGGTCTCCGGCAACGATTCTACCGCTGCGCCACCGTGACTGCCCAGTGAATCTCTGCATCTCGGCATCTCTGGAGAGCTGGCTCGAAGGGCAAATGGCCCTACTCCTGCGCCTAATGCATCTATCGTCTATCTATTTCTGTGAGCTGGAGAATGAACGTCATCTTTGGGGAGCACTCTGGAATCTGATCTCTGGAATAATCCCTGCATCTCTGGGACAGCATCTCTGGGAGATCTCTGTAAAAGGAAGCTCCTGCATCTTTTATCTCTGGAGAGCATCTCTGTGAGTGGGGAGGCATCTGGGGGAGCATCAGTCGTGAGGAAAGCATCTCTGGATTATGGAGAGCTGATGCACAAGATCTCTGGACGCAGAGTGCTGGAGTAACTCAGCAGCTCAGGCAGCATCTCTGGAGCGCATCGATGACCTGCTGACTTACTCCAGCACTTTTGCGTATTAGCCATCATCTGCAGTTCTTTGTTCCCAAATAGGGTGAATGAATGAATGAATGAATGAATGAATAAGTTTATTGGCCAAGTATGTTCACATACAAGGAATTTGCCCTGGTGCTCCGCCCGCAAGTAACAACACAATATACAGTAAACCGTTAAGAATAAAACATAAAACATGAAAACATTAAGAATAAAGCATTATAGCTTAAACATGTGAATGAAACAAAATACCAGAGCAAAAGGAGGCTACGGACTTTTGGTTATTGAGTAGAGCTACTACTCGTGGAAAAAAAGCTGTCTTTATGTCTGGCTGTGGCGGCTTTGACAGTCCGGAGTCGCCTTCCAGAGGGAAGTGATTCAAAGAGTGTTGACCTTTATTGCAAATGTGATGAAACTCCAACGAAAACTTGTTGGCAAAATCCACCAGTAGAAAATCGACGCAGCAGTAGAGTTGCTGCCTCACAGCGCCATAGTCCCGGGTTCGATCCTGACCAAGGATGCTGTCTGTACGGAGTCTGTACGTTCTCCCCGTGACCTGCGTGGGTTTACCTCCAAGGACTTCCGTTTCCTCGCGCACTCCGAAGGCGTGCGGGTTTGTAGGGTAGTTGGCTTGGTGTAAAGGTAAGCTTTGTCCCCAGTGAGTGTAGGACAGTGTTAGTGTGTGCGGGGATCGCTGGGCGGTGCGGACTCGGTGGGCCGAATGGCCTGTTTCCGCGCTGCATCGCTAGAACCAAACTCAGTTGGCCGGGCAGCATCTGTGGAGAGAAGTGGACTGGCATTAGGATGATTCTTCGGACTGATGGAGTAGAGAGGAGCCATAGATTTTTCCCCATCCAATGGCAATCACCGCTCCTCATCTGTACCCACCTATCACTTGCCAGTTTAGTATCCCATTCACTAAATCTCCTAACCAGCCTTCTCCCCTCTACTCCTTCAGTCTGAGGTAAAGTCCCGTCCTGACCATGTTCTCCAGAGATGCTGCCTGATCCGCTGAGTTACTCCACCATTTTGTGTCCCTCTATGGTATAAACTAGCAGTTTTATTACGTACTGCCTGACCTGTTGAGTTAGAGTTAGAGTCACAGAGCGATACAGTGTGGAAACAGGCCCTTTGGCCCTTGCCCACACCGGTCAAAGTGTCCCTGCCACAGAAGGTAGTTGAGGGCAGTTCATTGGCTATATTTAAGAGGAAGTTAGATGTGGCCCTTGTGGCTAAAGGGATCAGGGGGTAAGGAGAGAAGGCAGGTACAGGATACTGAGTTGGATGATCGGCCATGATCATATTGAATGGTGGTGCAGGCTCGAAGGGCCGAATGGCCTGCTCCTGCACCTATTTTCTATGTTTCTATGTTTCTATCTACACTAGTCCTACCTGCCAGCAATTGGTCCATTTTCCTCCAAACCTGTCCTATCCATGTACCTGTCCAACTGTTTCTTAAACGTTGGGTTAGTCTCAACTACCTCCTCGTTCCGTACACCCATCACCCTTTGTGTGAAAAAAAATCACCCCTCAGATTCCTATTAAATCTTTTCCCCTTCACCTTAAACATATGTCCTCTGGTCCTCGATTCCCCTACTCTGGGCAAGAGACTCTGTGCATCTCCCCGATCTATTCCTCTCATGATCCTCCAGCAGTTTGTTTTTCACTCATGATTCCAGCCTCTGCAGTGTGTCGTGTGCCGATATAATGCTTATGTTTACTGGGCCGACGTCCAAACGATTGAGTAATAGGCTCAGATTCCACCTTGACCATCTTGAGTTCAAGTCGTTCAATAATGCATCAGTGGTAGTCATCATAAAATTACGACTCTATGACTCTGTGATCACTGGTAATGTTCTTACAGTGTAGAAACAGGCCCTTCGGCCCAACCTGCCCACACCGGCCAACATGTCCCATCTGCACTAGTCCCACCTGCCTGTGTTTGGCCCATATCCCTCTAAACCTGTCCTATCCATGCCCCAGTCTAATTGTTTGTTCAATGTTTCTTAACCCTGCCTCGACTACCTCATCCGGCAGCTCATTCCACATACATTCCACCCTTTATGTAAAAAAAGATATCCCTCAGGCTCCTATTAAATCTTTCCCCTCTCGCTTAAGCCTATGTCCCCCCCCCCCCCGGTTCTCAATTCCCCAACTTTATCGCGCTGAAGGAACTGCAGACGCTTGATTAAACGGAAGAAAGACACAAAATACTGGAGAGAAGGAATGGGTGACGTTTCGGGTCGATGCTGAGGAAGGGTCTTGAACCCAAAATGTCACCCATTCCTTCTCTCCAGAGATGCTGCCTGTCCCGCTGAGTTGCTCCAGCATTTTGGCAACAGCATGGTGGCGCAGCGGGTAGAGTTGCTACCTGACAGAACCAGAGACCCGGGTTCCATCCAGGCTACGGGTGCTGTCTGCACGAGGTTGGTACGTTCTCCGTGTGCGCTGCGTGGGTTTTCTCCGGGTGCTGCGGTTTCCTCCCACATTCCAACAACGAGCGGGTTTGTAGGTTAACTGGCTTCGGTAAGTTGTAAAATTGTCCCTAGTGCGTGTGGGATAGAGTTAAGGGCCTGTCCCACTCGGACGACCTAATCCATGAGTTTAGAAGACCCGTAGACGAGTTGAAAAAAATGTCAAGGTCGTGTTGACTCGCCAAAGTAAAAGACCTCCATACGACTATGTCTACGACCTCCTACGACTATGTCTACGACCTCCCTCGACCTCAGTCTTCCACACCTAAGACCAACTACGACTAGCTACGAGTGGAAAATGATCGCACGATAAAATGATGTCACGTTTGCATTTTTTTCACGGGCCAGTTACCGACCCGCGACGACCTACGACTACCATCACGACCTAATACGACCAACCTACGACCTACCTACGAGTAAAAAGTATCAATTTTTTCCATGCCGACCATTTTTTTAAAATTCGTGGACATTTTCTATCGGGCTGGAAAAAACGCCGCGACCTACTTGAGGCCACGAGTGCGCGGAGACCACTCACGAGCACGAGGAGGAGTTGCGAAGACCTCGTTGCGACCACGCTGCGAGTATGAGTCAAGGGCAAACTCGGCAGAGGTCGCCAATTAGCTCGTGAAAGTGGGACAGGGGCTTAAGCGTGCAGGGCGATCGCTGGTTGGCGTGGAGTCGGTGGGCCGAAGGGCCTGTTTCTGGACTGTATCTCTGAAGTCAAAAGTCCAAAGGCCGGAAGAGATAAAATAATCTCCTGCTGTGCACTGGGATTAAATGGAAACAATGTCCTTGTGTTGAAAGATGACGTAAACACCTCTGAATACAATTTTCTTACTTTGATCCAATCGCATGGAAATAATTCACTGTGGCAGGAAAAAGTGTTTCTACATTCTGCGTCGGTGAGACACATGTATAATTTCACAGATTTTCTTTCTTTAAGATATAAGAAAATACACGCTACTAACATGAATAATTTCACAATTTTTTGTATGGTCCATTGTAGACTTCAATTGCTGACTTGAGAGGAAATGAGTAAAATACATTAAAACGAAAATAAATCAACAGTTGCCACGTGTACCGAGGTGCAGTGAAAAGCTTTTGTCGCCTGCGGACCGGTGTTACAAATAAGGGCGGTCGAGTCGCTGCCTCACAGCGCCAGAGACCCGGGCACCATCCTGACTATGGGCGCTGTCTGTGCAGAGTTTGCACGTTCTCCCCGTGGCCGCGTGGGTTTTCTCCGGGCGCTCCGGTTTCCTCCCACTCTCCAAAGACGGACAGGTTTGTAGGTTAATTGGCATCGGTAAAACATTGTAAATAGTCCCTAGGGCGTAGGGCAGTTCTAGCGGACTGGGTGAGCGCTGGTTGGTGCGGACACGGTGGGCTGCATGGCCTGTTACCGCGCTGTATCTCTGACGTCTAAAGATTAAACACAGAGAGTGGTGAGTCTGTGGAATTCTCTGCCACGGAGGGTAGTTGAGGCCAGTTCATCGGCTATATTTAAGAGGGAGTTGGATGTGGCCCTTGTGGCTAAAGGGATCAGGGGGGTATGGAGAGAAGGCAGGTACGGGATAGTGAGTTGGATGATCAGCCATGATCATATTGAATGGCGGTGCAGGCTCGAAGGGCCGAATGGCCTGCTCCTGCACCTATTTTCTATGTTTCTATGTTTCTATGAAATACCAGTTGCGACAATAAAACAAAATACAAAGCACAGCCCTACCTTAATCACCCTGTCCCACGGTACGAGTTCATTCCCAGAGCTCTCTCCCGAGTTTAAACAAAATCAAACTCGTGGTAAGCACGGAGAATGAACGTAACGGGAACGTCGGAGCTGGGGGACGTCTCTTAGCGGCTCGTAACGCTAGCGGCAGGCACTCGGGAAGACTCGCTAACGGCAGGTAAGCACGGGAAGACTCGTGAAGATTTTCCAACATGTTGACAAATGTCCACGAGAGCCCCGAGTACCGACGAGTGGCCATTACCGTAAATCTCCGAGTTGGAATCAGGGCAAACTGGGGAGAGCTCTTGGAATGAACTCGTACTGTGGGACGGGGCTTTAACACCGATCCACCAGCGACTTTGCACTATTGAGTTTGCACTACGCATTTTGGCTTATACAATCATGGTCTGGTTTACCGAGCTGAGCTAACAATTTATTGCGTGTTTGTCGTGGTGTTGCATTAACGTGGTTGCAAAGCTGCAGCGAGCTGGAAAGGATACAGAGAAGATGTACGAAGATGTTGCTGGGACTAAGGGTCTGGGCTACAGGGAGAGGTTGAACAGGCTGGGACTGTATTCCCTGGAGCGCAGGAGGATCAGGGGTGATCTTATAGAGGTGTATAAGGTCATGACAGGAATAGATCGGGTAGATGCGTAGAGTCTCTTGCCCAGGGTGGGTGAATCGAGGACCGGAGGACATGGGTTAAAGGTGAAGGGGGAAAGGTTTAATGGGAATCTGAGGGGTAACTTTTAAATGCAAAGGGTGGCGGGTGTATGGAACGAGCTGCCAGAGGAGGTAGTTGAGGCTGGGACTGTCCCAACATTTAAGAAACAGTTTAGACAGGTACATGGATAGGACCAGGTTTGGAGGGATATGGACCAAACGCGGGCAGGTGGGACTAGTGTAGCTGGGACATGTTGGCCAGTGTGGGCAAGTTGGACCGAAGGGCCTGTTTCCACACTGTATCACTCTATGACTATAAGTAAGAAATCATTGTTGCAGTCCTAAGTGCATGTAAACATTTTACTCACCCCCCCCCCCCCCCGCATAAGATGTTGGAAACACAGCAGGCGACAATATTGAAGACGGGTCTTGACCTGAAACGTGGCCTATTTCCTTCGCTCTGTGGATGCTGCCACACCCGCTGAGTTTCTCCAGCATTTTTGTCCACCTTCGATTTCCCAGCATCTGCAGTTCCGTCTTAAACAGACGACAATATTGTCGATTTCAATTCATTCCAGCTACTTTGCAGAGGTGCCTAATTTCAATCATTCTCTCCGATTCATATCATTCTCAGAAAATATGTGCACAACTAAAAATTTATAATTAGCCGGCAATTATTGCAGAATTAATGTGTCATAACTATCGTGTGTCAATTAACGCACAGAACTAATTGTTGATCGGTGAGAACACGTTGCCAACTTTGACTTCACGGGGAACAATTACGAGGCGGTACACGACAGTCTTGTCCGACCTCTAATTTGATAATTGGACGCTCAAGATTAATTCAATCACCCGCCGGTTCATGCAGATATTAATTTTATCCAGATTGGTTGGCGCGAGACAACCTCTCCCAGCTAAATGCTCAGGAAGGAAATGCGGACGCTGGGTTACACTGGAGATAGACACGCAAGATGCTGGTGTAACTCAGCGGGGCAGGCAAGCATCTCTGGAGAGAAGGAACGGGTGACGTTTCGGGTCGAGACCCTTCTTCAGACTGAAAGTCAGGGGAGAGAGAGACCAGAGGTCAGGCAAGGTGCAAAGAACAAACGAACGAAAGGTATGAAACGAACAAAACAGAAACAGCACTGAGGATCCTTACCCTGTGGATTTGTTCAATATCTCTCCTCATCACCGTCTATATCTCTCCTTTCCCTCTCCACTGACTCTCAGTATGAGGTGTCTTGGCCCCAAAAACATCACCTATTCTCTTTTTCACACAGAGTATGGTGAGTCTGTGGAATTCTCTAACCTCGGAGGGCATGGAGTGCTGGTTCTTGGTATTTCATGAGGAGAGACTAGACAGGGCTCTGGAAGATTAGGGAGTCAGGGATTATGGGAGAAGGCAGGAACGGGGTACTTGATTGCGGATGATCAGCCATGATCAATTGAATGGCGGTGCTGGCCTCGAAGGCCGAATGGCCTACTCCTGCACCTATTGTCTATTGTCTATTCCTTCTCTCCAGAGATGCTGCCTGACCCACTGAGTTACACCAGCTTTTTGAGTCTATCTTTCTTTTCAAACTAAATTTGGGATTCCAGAGATAATCGAAAGTGAAATAGACAATAGACAATAGACAATAGGCAATAGGTGCAGGAGTAGGCTATTTGGCCCTTCAAGCCAGATGAAAACCACAGATGCTCAGAACTTGAAGAGGGTGAAGTTTGTAAGTTCTAGGCGCATCATTAGGCCATTCGGCCCATCAGGTCTACTCTGCCATTCAATCTTGGCTGATCTACCTCTCCCTCTGAACCCCATTCTCCTGCCTTCTATCCTTTCAGTCTGAAGAAGGGTTCCAGGCCGAAACGTCACCTATTCCTTTCCTCAGAGATGCTGCCTGTCCCGCTGAGTTACTCAAGTATTTTGTGTCTATCTTCGGTATAAACTATCATCTCACGGGGTCGTAGAGTGATACAGAGTGGAAATAGGACCTTTGGCCCAAGATTTCGTCCATATCCCTCCAAACCTGTCCGATCCTGCAGTTCCTTTCGACACTTTGTGGGCCGAAGGGCCTGTTTTTAGTGCTGCACAGTTTTCTGTTCTATGCCTATGTCAGGCCGGGACATTTCACATTTTATTTTAGTTTAATTTATTGTCACGTGCACCGAGGCACAGAGAAAAGATTTTTGTCTTTGCGATCAGTCTAGTAAGCGGACAGACTGTAGGACGAAACATCGAGGCATTATGGTGCACAGATACATGGATAATGGAATATGTTGGCTAATGAATAGGAGTAAAGGATAGTGATGTTTTGGGTGAGGACCCTTTCAGTTTAGTTTAGAGACTTGCAACAGAAACAATAGACAATAGTCAATAGGTGAAGGGTAGGCATTCGGACCTTCGAGCAGCCCCCCCCACCGCCATTCATTGTGATCGTGGTGATCATCCCCAATCAGTACCCGTTCCTGCCTTCTCCCGTATTCCCTGAACTCGCCTATCTTTAAGAGCCTATTCTTGCTCTCTCTTGAAAGCATCCAGAGACCTGCCTCACGCCCTCTGAGGCAGAGAATTCCACAGACTCACCGCTCTCTGTGAGGGAAAAAGTTTTTCCTCGTCTCCGTTTAAATGGCTTACCCGTATTATTAAACTGTGTGGCCCCCTGGTTCCGGACTCCCCCAACATCGGGGAATGTTTCCTGCCTCTAGCGTGTCCAAAACCCTCAATAATCTTATATGTTTCAATATGATCCCCTTCATCTTCTAAACTCAGAGTAAAAGGCCCTTCGTCCCACCGAGGCCGTGCCGACAGGGATTCCCGCACTTTAACTCTATCCTCCACCTACCAGGGTGAATTTTACATTCGTTCCAAAGCCCATTGGGCCGCAAACCTGCTGCTTTGGAGTGCGGGAGGAAAACCGGTGCACCAGAGTAAAATACCCAACGCAGCATAATGTAGGTATTAACAACACAGGCAGAGACAAAGCGATAAACCGTGTACTGCCTGCGAAGGCTGAATCGCGACATTACAGCTCCCACCCCCCCCCCCCCCATTCCAACCTAAACGGGGCAATCATTTTTAGAGCACATAACTGTGCGTTGGTGCCAGAAGCCGAACGAGCTGTCTTGCAGTTCGGGGGTTGTCTCTGCTTCCAACTCAGTGGGAAAAAAAAAACACACTTCCTTAGCAACAATTTAGCATAACAATCTTCAGTGTCAAGCAAGACTCTCCTTTTATGAGTAACGATGGTGCTTGTTGATGAATTATTCTTTCAGTCCCTCTCAGCAAGCACTTCTTAAACTGGGATGCCTACTTTCATTCAGTCAGCTCCTGATAAAAACAGCCCAGCTCTTGCTGTCGACTGAGTTGTCAGCAGATTGTGGCAGGCCTGCTGCGACTGGGGGGCACGCCGGCGAGCGGTGCAGTCGCTGCTCGCGAGCCAGGACAATACGGCTTGAACACCATGGACTGCGGAGCGCATGCCTTGACGGAGTTTGCACGCTCTCCCCGTGACCCGCGTGGGTTTCCTCCGGGTGCTCCGCTTTCCTCCCCACACTATAATGACGTGCATGTTTGTAGGTCGATTGGCTTGGTGTAACTGTAAATTGCCCAAGTTGTCTACAGCAGGTAGGGGAAAGACAATATGGACAAGAGAATATAGAAACATAGAAATTAGGTGCAGGAGCAGGCCATTCGGCCCTTCGAGCCTGCACCGCCATTCAATATGATCATGGCTGATCATCCAACTCAGTATCCTGTACATGCCTTCCCTCCATACCCCCTGATCCCTTCAGCCACAAGGGCCACATCCTAACTCCCTCTTAAATATAGCCAACGAACTGGCCTCAATTACCTTCTGTGGCAGAGAATTCCACAGATTCACCACTCTCTGTGTGAAAAACGATTTTCTCATCTCGGTCCTAAAAGACTTCCCCCTTATCCTTAAACTGTGACCCCTTGTCCTGGACTTCCCCAACATCGGGAACAATCTTCCTGCATCTAGCCTGTCCGACCCCTAAAGAATTTTGTACGTCTCTATGAGATCACCCCTCAATCTTCTAAATTCCAGCGAGTACAAGCCGAGTCTATCCAGTCTTTCTTCATATTTTCCCTGATTATGTAGTTTTCCATCGTCGATTCACTGGAGCCTCAATAGACGATAGACAATAGAGGTGCAGGAGTAGGCCATTCGGCCCTTCGAGCCAGCACCGCCATTCAATGGCTGATCATCCCCAATCAGTACCCCGTTCCTGCCTTCTCCCCATATCCCCTCATCGAGTAATACGTGACACCTACGAATGGAAGGCCAGGCACAGCGAAATTCTTTGCTTGCGTACCCAATTAATACAAATGGTAGCCACCTACCCCACAAGCATGCCGGCTCCCCCCCCCACCCCCCTCCCCCCATCCCCCAAAGCGGTTCCCCCATGCCGGGTCCGCGAGGAGTTGGGTATAGGAGCAAAGAGGTCCTTCTGCAGTTGTACAGGGCCCTAGTGAGACCACACCTGGAGTATTGTGTGCAGTTTTGGTCTCCAAATTTGAGGAAGGACATTCTTGCTATTGAGGGAGTGCAGCGTAGGTTCACCAGGGTAATTCCCGGCATGGCGGGACTGTCATATGCTGAGAGAACGGAGCAGCTGGGCTTGTACGCTCTGGAATTTAGAAGGGGGAAGTAATGCCACACAAAGAAAAAAAATCCAAAAAATTAAAAAATAAAAAGGTCACATCCTCCCCATAAAAAAGAAAACATGAGAGGGGATCTCATTGAAACATATAAGATTATTAAGGGCTTGGACCAGGCACGCGCCGTCAGGGTAGGCAAGGTAGGCAGTGCTGACTAAACTAATAAAATAGTAATTATTTTATATATAAATATAATATATATAAAATATATATAAAACATATATAAAATGGTCATAAATAGTAAAGGCACGGGAGAATTATGCCTCCCTAAGAGATCAATCTCTTAGGGAGGCATAATTCTCCCGTGCCTTTCATCAGCAGAACGTTTTCAACGCGGAAGTATGTGCTACTCGCGTGCCGTCGACGCTGCTTCAAGCCATCAGTGGGAACGGTCCGTAAAGGCAGCTGAAACTCTGCCTTTACACCGCGGACTGCGTGCATGTGCTGCGTTGCGCACTGCGCATGCGCACCAGCCTACTGCGCGTTTCTTAGCGGGCTTTTCAACCGTGGATAGTGATTACCTGAAGCGTTTCACGGAGCAACTTTACAGATATTTTTGCTGCAGAATAGATTTTGTGCACAAATAATATGGTAAGTAATTTTTTTTGAGCTATATGTTTTTAAATACTTTATTAAGAGATGGGACCTATTGAAAACAAATTACACGATAAAAAGTCGAGAGAACAATCTGCGCATGCGCGGTTTCCACGATTTAAAAAATGCCGACCGGCAGTTTACCGGGGAGGGAACAGTGTGCGCACGCCCGGTTTTCAAGATTTTTAAAAGCCACTGCCTACCCTGGCTGATTACTCACGGCACGTGCCTGGTTTGGACACGCTAGAGGAAACATGTTCCCGATCTTGGGGGAGTCCAGAACCAGGGGCCACAGTTTAAGAATAAGGGATAAGCGATTTAGAACGGAGACGAAAAATCTCTTTTTCACACAGAGAGTGGTGAGTCTGTGGAATTCTCTGCCCCAGAGGGCGGTGGAGGCCGGTTCTCTGGATGCTTTCAATTGAGAGCTAGATAGGGCTCTTAAAGAAAGCGGAGTCAGGGGATATGGGGAGAAGGCAGGAACGGGGTACTGATTGTGGATGATCAGCCATGTTCACATTGGATGGCGGTGCTGGCTCGAAGGGCCGAATGACCTGCTCCTGCATCTAGTGTCTATTGTCTATTGACATCAGTCTGAAGAATGGTCACGACCCGAAACGTCGCCCATTCCTTCTCTCCAGAGATGCTGCCTGTCTCGCTGAGTCACTCCAGCATTTCGTGTCCACCTTCGATTTTAACCAGCATCTGCAGTTCTTTCTCACACACCAGACCGAGCCAGCCTCTTTACAGAACACAAGGCGGGTCGTGGCCTCATCAGCCAAACATTGAGCGGAGAAGTCTCTCAGCTCCAGTGTACGTCTGGGGAGTACCAGTAACTCAGCCTCCGCTGTCACACTCGATCAAGTGGATATTTTACTCCCTCTAAAAGCAAACACCAGGAGCACAGTGAGACGTCTCTCAAGGAATCGAGATGCACAAGAGGAGGCAAAGCTGGCCCTGTGATCGCGACGAGCAGTGCTGAAGGGCCATCGGTCTCCTGAAGCTGACAGCGGCGCTGTAAATATGACAGGCCGGTACCGGACAATTCACGTGCCTGCCCCCTGCACCATACGAATCGAGAGCAATTTGACCCGAGGAGCGATTGATTACATTCAGACGCCTGCTTTGACTTTTATGAAGAAGGGCCTCGACCCGAAACGTCGCCTATCCCCTTCGCTCCTTAGATGCTGCTGCACCCGCTGAGTTTCTCCAGCCTTTTGTGTGACCCTTGACTTTTATCTCGTCGTGCCTCACAGATCACTCACTCCTAGCTGGGAGGTTTTGTTTTCCTTTCCTCTCGACTTTTGATTTGCCCCCCCCCCCCCTCACTCACTCTTATCGTGAACACGGTCCTGTCATTTGGGAACAGATGCATAATTCCTCATGTGTTCAAAAGGCAGTTTCTCTCAGAGTTACCAGGGAGTGTTTTAGCTTTGAGAGGGGCGCCTGGTGCCTCAGGCTCTACATTTCTAGGCAATATTCTCTTTATAGTAAAGCAATATTTTATTCAAATGTTTTTTTATACATTTTCTCATCATACACAATGTTCCCACAGAAAGGTGTTTTTTTTCTCCTTTCTGATGAAATTCCTTTATTTGTGTCCATTGACTTTTAATGTTATTCAGTTTTCTCGCTCTCTCTCTCTCAAAGGATTCACACGATGTTTAGAAATGGTCTCTGCAATTGTTCAGCATGGATTCATCTGCTCGAGAATGGGGGGGGGAGATTATGGTGGCGCAGCGGGTAGAGCTGTTGCCTCGCAGTGCCGGAGACCCCGGGTTCGATCTCCGCCTCGGGCGTTGTCCTTGTGGAGTTTGCACGTTCTCGCCTGTGAGCAGGTGGGTTTTCTCCGGGCGCTCCGGTTTCCTCCCACACTCCACAGACGTGCGCGTTTGTAGGTTAATTGGCTTTGGTGATAATTGTAAATTGTTCCCTCGTGCGTGTGGCATGTTGTCATAGACTGGTAGCCTGGAAACAGGCCGTTCGGCCCAACTTGCCCACACCGGCCCACATGTCCCAGCTACACTAGCCTCACCTGCCTACGTTTGGTCCATATCTCTGCAAACCTGTCCTATCCATGTCCGAAGAAGGGTTTCGGCCCGAAACGCTGCCTATTTCCTTCGCTACATAGATGCTGCTGCACTCGCTGAGTTTCTCCAACACTTTTGTCTACCTATCCATGCACCTGTCTAACTGTTTCCTAAACGTTGGGATAGTCCCAGCCTCAGCTACATCTTGGCAGGACAAATCAAAATAGGACGTACATGGTAAATGGTAGGGAATTGAGGAATGCTGTGGAACAGAGGGATCTAGGAATAACTGTGCATAGTTCCCTGAAGGTGGAATCGCGTGTAGATAGGGTGGTAAAGAAAGCCTTTGGTGTGCTGGCCTTTATAGATCAGAGCATTGAATATGGGAGTAGGGAAGTAGTGTTAAAATTGTACAGGGCATTGGTGGGACCAATTCTGGAGTATGGTGTACAATTTTGGTCGCCTGGTTGTGGGAAGGATGTCAACAAAATGGAGAGAGTACAGAGGAGATTTACTAGAATGTTGCCAGGGTTCCAGCAACTATGTTACAGAGAAAGGTTGAACAAGTTAGGTCTTTATTCTTTGGAGCGCAGAAGGTTAAGGGGGGACTTGATTGAGGTCTTTAAAATGATGAAAGGGATAGACAGAGTTGACGTGGATACGTTTTTCCCATTGAGGGTAGGGAAGTTTCAAACAAGAGGGCATGACATGAGAATTAAGGGACAGAGGTTTTGGGGTAACGTGAGGGGGAACTTCTTTGCTCAGAGGGTGGTGGCTGTGTGGAATGAGCTTCCAGCTGAAGTGGTGGAGGCAGGATCGATTTTGACATTTAAGAGTGGAGTGGATAGGTATATGGACGTGAAGGGAATGGAGGGGTATGGTCTGAGTGCAGGTAGATGGGACTAGGGGAAAACAAATGGTCGGCACGGACTGGAAGGGCCGAGAGGGCCTGTTACCGTGCTGTAATTGTTATATGGTTATATGGTTACCTCCTCTGGCAGCTCGTTCCATGCACCCACCACCCTCTGTGTGAAAAAGTTATCCCTCAGATTCCAATTCAATCTTTTCACCTTTGCCTTAAACCTATGTCCTCTGGTCCTCGATTCAACTACTCTGAGCAAGAGACTTTGTGCATCTATCTGATTTATTCCACATGATTTTATATGCCTCTATAAGATCACCCCTCATCTTCCTGCACTCCCAGCCTGCTCAACCTCTCCCTATAGCTCAGACCCTTGAGTCCTGGCAACATCCTCGCATATCTTCACTGTACCCTTTGCAGTTTGAATACGCAGCGTTACTGTACGGGGTGGTCGCTGGTCGGCTCGGACACGGTGGGTCAGAAGGTCGTAAGTACTAAGAGCAGAATTAGGCCATTCGGCCCATCAAGTCGACTCCGCATGGCTGATCTATCTCTCCCTCCTAACCCCATTCTCCGGCCTTCTCCCCATAACCCCTGACGCCCGTGCTATTCAAGAAGGGCCGAAGGGCCTGTTTCCGTGCTATATCTCCAGAGTCTGGTCTAAATATTGTGTGGCATTCTTGCATTTGGGGAAGTGAAGGATCCCACCCACAACTGCCAGGGTCTCGACCCGAAACGTCGCCCATTCCTTCTCTCCAGAGATGCTGCCGGTCCCGCTGGGTTACTCCAGCGTTTTTGTGTCTGCCTTCGCAACTATTCTCCCTCAGGGATAACATTAACCATGGGGATTTCCCCACAGGTGAGGGATTATCATGTTTCACCCATTACAGCTGCCCCTGCTGCAGCCTGGCCTGCGCAGACGGGCCGGAAATGAGGGCAGGGTCAGCTTCCATCTCGACGCTCGACAATTTAACATCGAGCTCATCAATTGCATGTTTGTTCCTTTTGTTCAATTTAATTATTAGTTTGGTTTAGAGACACAGCGCGAAAACAGGCCCTTCGGCCCATCGTAGTCCACACCGACCAGCGATCCCCGCACATTAACACCATCCTACACTATTTTTTTACATATATACCAAGCTTACTAGCCTGTACACCTTTGGAGTGTGATTGGAAACCGGAGCACCCGGAGAAAACCCACGCGGGTCACGGGGAGAACGCACAAATTCCGTACAGACAAGCACCCAGAGTCGGGATCGAACCTGAGTCTCTGGTGCTGTAAGCGCTGTAAGGCAGCAACTCTACCGCTACGCCACCGTGCCGACAGGTGGTTGTTTACTGCAGAGTCTCTGATGCCTTGAATAGAAGTGTACCTGAAACTGTCCTTAATCCAGTGTAATCCTGGGACACTGATCTCCCCACTATTGGAACTGTCTGCATGAGGCACCCCTTCAACTGGATAGAGTGGATGCGGAGAAGATGTTTCCACTAGTGGGAGAGTCTAGGACCAGGGGTCATAGCCTCAGAATATAAGGACTTTCCTTTCAGAAGGAGCAAAGAGGTCCTTCTGCAGTTGCACCGGGCCCTGGTGAGACCACACCTGGAGTTGTGCAATTGTGTGCAGTTTTGGCCTCCAAATTTGGCGAAGGACATTCTTGCTATTGAGGGAGTGCAGCGTAGGTTCACCATGTTAATTCCCGGGATGGCCGGACTGACATATGATGAAAGAATGGATCGACTGGGCTTGTGTTCACTGGAATTTAGAAGGATGAGAGAGTATCTTACAGAAATGTGTAAAATTCTTAAGGGATTGGACCGGCTAGATGCAGGAAAAATGTTCCCGATGTTGGGGGAGTCCAGAACCAGGGGTTACAGTTTACGAATAAGGAGTAGACCATTTAGGACTGAGATGAGGAAAAACTTTTTCATCCAGAGAGTTGTGAATCTGTGGAATTCTCTGCCACAGGGAAGGCAGTGGAGGTCAATTCACTTGATGGATTCAAGGGAGAGTTAGATAGAGCTCTGAGGGTTAACGGAATCAAGGGATATGGGGAGAAAGCAGGAGCGGGGTAGGGACTTTGGATGATCAGCCATGATCATATTGAATGGCGATGGTGGTTCGAAGGGTCGAATGGCCTATTCCTCCACCTATGTTCTATGTTTCTATGAGATGAGGAGGAATTTCTTTAATCAGAAGGTGGTGAATCGGTGGAATTCGTTTCCCACAGGTGGCTGTGGAGGCCAAGTCAATCGACATTTTTAGGGCAGAGATAGATAGATTCTTGATTAGTACGGGTGTCAGGGGTTATGGGGAGAAGGCAGGAGAATGGGGTTAGGATAGATCAGCCATGATTGAATGGCGGAGTAGACTTGATGGGCCGAATGGCCTAATTCTGCCCCTATCACTGATGTAATTATGTCACGACACTAACATAATATTATCTTCTAGTTGTGTGTAATATGATTTGATGGATAACATGCAAACACTGATCCTCACTGCGTCTTGATACACATGACAATACCAATAAACCATTACACTTACTGGGAAATGAGAAGTCTACCTATTAAGCTGAATAGTGCACGTAACTGTATGTCATAAAAGACTCGCTGAGTATTCCTCACACTTTTATTGCATATTAGCTGAGGTGAAATACAGGCTCACATTTCCTCAAAATAGCCCATTTAGTTAACGTAGTCATAAGCATCGCAGAGCCAAACAGTGTGGAAACAGGCCCTTCGGCCCAACGTGCCCACACTGACCAACATGTCCCCGAACTAAAACGGGGTCTGGGGGTCCTCGTACATCAGTCTATGAAAGTAAGCATGCAGGTACAGCAGGCTGTGAAGAAAGCAAATGGCATTTTGGCCTTCATAACAAGAGGAATCGAATATAGGAGCAAACAGGTCCTTCTGCAGTTGTACAGGGCCCTAGTGAGACCACACCTGGAGTATTGTGTGCAGTTTTGGTCCCCTAATTTGAGGTAGGACATTCTTGCTATTGAGGGAGTGCAGCGTAGGTTTACAAGGTTCATTCCCGGGATGGCGGGACTGTCATATGCTGAGAGAATGGAGCGGCTGGGCTTGTATACTCTGGAGTTTAGAAGGATGAGAGGGAATCTCATTGAAACATAAAAGATTGTTAAGGGCTTGGACACGCTGGAGGCAGGAAACATGTCCCCGATATTTGGGGAGTCCAGAACCAGGGGCCACAGTTTAAGAATAAGGGGTAAGCCATTTAGAACGGAGACGAGGAAACACTTTTTCTCACAGAGAGTGGTGAGTCAGGAATTCTCTGCCTCAGAGGGCGGTGGAGGCAGGTTCTCTGGATACGTTCAAGAGAGAGCTAGATAGGGCTCTTAAAAATAGCGGAGTCAGGGGATATGGAGAGAAGGCAGGCACGGGGTACTGGTTGGGGATGATCAGCCATGATCACATTGAATGGCAGTGCTGGCTCGAAGGGCCGAATGGCCTCCTCCTGTACCTATTGTCTATTGTCTATTGTCTATTACCTACACTAGTCCCACCAATGCATTTCCCTCTAATCCTGTCCTATCCATGTACCTGTTTTATTGATTCTGAAACATTGCGATAGTCCCAGCCTCAACCACCTCCTCCGGAAGCTCGTTCCATACACCCACCACCCTATTAAATCTTACCCCCCTCGCCCCCTATGTCCTCTGGTTCCCGATTCTCGTACTCTGGGCAAGAGACTCTGTGCGTTTACACGATCTAATCCTCTCATGATTGTGTACACCTCTATAAGATCACTTCTCATCCTCCTGTGCTCTATGGAATAGAGTCCCAGCCTATTCAACCTCTCCCTCGAGCTCAGGCCCCTCGAGTCCTGGCAACATCCTCGTAAATGTTCCCTGTACCCTCTCAGGCTTGACGGCATCTTTCCCATAACATGGTGCCCAAAACTGAACACAATACACGGCTTTCCGCAGGGACCGCTCCCTCCGTAACTCCCTGGTCAATCCGACCCAAACCACCCCCTCCCCGGGTACATTTTCGCTTGCAACCGCAGGAAATGCTACACTTGTCGCTTTACCTCCCCGCTCGACTCCATCCAAGGACCCAAGCAGTCTTTCCAGATGCGACAGATGTTCACCTGCACCTCCTCCAACCTCATTTATTGTATCTGCTGCTCTAGGTGTCATCTGCTCTTCATCGGTGAGACCAAGCACAGGCTCGGAGATCCCTTCGCCCAACACCTTCGCTCAGTTCGCATTAACCAACCCGATCTCCCGGTGGCTCAGCACTTCAACTTCACCTCCCATTCCGAATCCGACCTTTCTGTCCTGGGCCTCCTCCATGGCCAGAGTGAGTCCCGCCGCAAATTGGAGGAGCAGCACCTCATATTCCGCTTGTGCAGTTTACACCCCAGCGGTATGAACATTGACTTCTCCAATTTCAGGTAGTCCTTGCTTTCTCCCTCCTTCCCCTCCCCTTCCCAGCTCTCCCACAGCCCACTGTCTCCGCCTCTTCCTTTCTTCTTCGCCCCCCCTCCCCTCCACCCCCACATCAGTCTGAAGAAGGGTCTCGACCCGAAACGTCACCTATTTCCTTTGCCCTGTAGATGCTGCCTCACCCGCTGAGTTTCTCCAGCATTTTTGTCTACCTACAATACTCTAAATGTGGCCTCACCAACCATCCTTAGTGTAAAAAAGTCACCGCTCAGGTCCCTGTTAAATCCACCTTAAACCTATGTCCTCTGGTCCTCGACTCCCGTATTCTGGGCAAGAGACTCAATGAGCTTTTCCGATCTATTCCTCTCATGATATTGTACACCGCTACAAGATAGAATCAGATGGTTAGAGTTGAACCACATGGCAACGTCAGGGTGGTACAGTGACATGGCGGTAGAGTTGCTGCCCTACAGCGCTTGCAGCGACAGAGATCCGGGTTCGATCCCGACTACGGGCGCTGTCTGTACGGAGTTTGCACGTTGTCCCCGTGACCTGCGTGGGCTTTCTCCGAGAACTTCGGTTTCCTCCCGCAATTCCAAAGGCGTGCAGGTTTGTAGGTTAATTGGCCTGGCATAAATGTAAACATTGTCCCTGGTGTGTGTAGGGTAGCGTTGGATCGCTGGTCGGTGCGGACCCGGTGGTCCGAAGGGTCTGTTTCCGCGCTGTATCTCTAAACTAAACTAAAGTAAACTAAACTAAAGTAGATCGCTGTGCGTTTATCCAATCTATTCCAACTTCTCTGAATAGCCTATCTCCTTCGCTCCTTAGATGCTGCTGCACCCGCTGAGTTTCTCCAGCCTTTTGTGTACCCTCGACTCTCCAGCATCTGCAGTTCCTTCTTTAACAATAACTCCCTGAATAGATTTCTTGTCTTGCTCTGACTGGGCCAAATCTGTGATGAGGGATTAGCTGCAGAAACTGGGTCTTTTCCAGCACGTGTTCCATTTTGACAGCTCGGGTGACGGTCTGGTGGAAACCTTGTCCATGCTGCTTAATTTAATGCAGAAACAAAGAACTGCAGATGTCGGAGCGACGCTCCGGTGAGCTCCGGCAGCACCGCACCTTGGGCATCAGTCACGTACAACTAACGGTAACCTGGCAGCAGCTGCGCACAACCCCTCAACTTGATAGCATACGGGGAACTGTAAGTTCCCGCGCTGCCACAGAACCCGCTAGATAGCCCGCCGCACGGAACGCTGGTAGGCCGGTTGTTGGCTCGGAAAGGTGCGATCTCAAGCCAAACAATGTGGAGAACTGTGGAACTGGTAAAACAACAAAGGAGGGGAGATGGAGGGGGGGAGGGAAGGGGGGAGGGAGAGGGGAGTGGAGGGGGGAGGTTGGGGGGAGTGGAGGGGGGAGGGAGAGGGTAGTGGAGGGGGGAGTGGAGGGAGGAGGGAGGGGGGAGTGGAGGGGGAGGGAGGCTGGGGGGAGGGGGAAGGTTGGGGGGAGTGGAGGGAGGAGGGGAGGGGGGAGTGGAGGGAGGAGGGGGGAGTGGAAGGGGAGGGAGGCTGGGGGAGGGGGGAGTTGGAGAGAGGGGGTTTGAAGTGGGAGGGAGGGGGGGGGGAGGTTGGGGGGGAGTGGAGGTGGGAGGGGGGAGGGAAGGGGGAGGGAGAGGGGAGTGGAGGGGGGGAGGTTGGGGGGAGTGGAGGGAGGAGGGAGGGGGAGGGAGGGGGGAGTGGAGGGGGAGGGATGGGAGTATGAGGGCAAGTTACTGAAAATTAGAGAGGTCAATATTCATACCACTGGGTCGAGGCGCACCAAAGCCCGCTTGCGACTGTCCACAAGGAGACTCATGGCATCATCCCCAGCATCATATCCCACCTCATTCAATCCGATTGCGACCAGAAATCTCCAAGACAGTTCAAGTTCGTTACATTTATTGTCACACGCACCACTTGGTACAGTGAGGTTTGAGTTACCGTACAGCCTCACGAATAAAAAGAACACAATGTACGATAGAATAGTAAGATTAAACGAGAACTTACCAGTTTGAAGTTTGATCTTTATTTTATGAGGAGTCGAGTTGAGGGACTACGTGAATAGAAGCCCGTACAGCCGTTGGTGCGTCAATCTTCAAAGCAGCGGAATGAATTCACAGCTAACAATGACTGAAGTATAACGGTAAGATGATAAAACTAGAACTACCAGATGAGATCTATGAGGGCTGGGAGCGGAGGGCACGTAGTCCCTCAACTCGACTCCTCATAAAATAAAGATCAAACTTCAAACTGGTAAGTTCTCGTTTAATCTTACTATTTTACTTCGGAGTCACGTGAGTGACTACGTGAAGACTTCAAAGCACTGTGAATTCACTCCGCATATCGAAATCCGCCGTTCACACTGCCTGGATTGACTCAAAAGTCGTTAACAATCAATCATGCATCATTAGCACATTTGTTAAATGAATAACAGTTTTTTTACAAACAAATCATAACAAACCCCTCTAACTCAGGGGAAACTGTAACAGTACTGACACCAGAATCAGCAAACACCCCGAGCCTTGAAATCGGCTTGTGATAAAACCTCTGAAAAGTTAGCTCACTGGACCATCCTGCGGCCGCGAGGATATGGTCTATTGGCACGTCCATCGCCCTTGCCGCGGAAGTTGATGCCGCCCTGGTGGAATGAGATTTGAATTTATCAGTATCAATTCCAGCACTTGCCAGGACCTGCTTTAGCCACCTTGAAATCGTTTGCACCGACACCTTACTGTGTGGTTTTTTGTGACTAATAAACAAAGCCAACTCTGTTCCTCTCAGAGGTTTAGTAATCTCAATGTAACGAGATAAATGTGAGACTATACACAAGCGATCATCTGTGGGATATGCTGAAAACACAATCTTACCTGTCTTGCCTCTTCTATTATGTTTAAGCAAATCATAGACATAAAATATAATGGCATCAGCCGACACATGCATTCTATCCAGCCGTAGCTTTTGCAACGTTTGTACACGTTGAGCTGAAACCAAGGCCATAAGCATGACCACCTTCATAGTTAATTTGGCTATAGATAGGCTTGTAACCGGAGCCCACTGGCGAAGAACCATAAGAACCTCACTCACATTCCAAATCCCGGCATACCTGGGTTTAGGAGGATTAGAATTGAAAACTCCCTTCATGAATCGTGAAACTAACGGATGTGTACCTACTGTATGTAATTCTGCTTTACTAGGTAAATAAGAAGACAGAGCACTTCTGGCTGAATTGATCGCACTATAACTTAATTTTTGGTCGAAATAAAGAGTTGACAAAAACTCCAATACGTCCGGGATCCCTGCAGTGTGATATACAATATTCTGCTGTAGGCAAAATTGCTCCCACTTCTTTATGTAGGTGACATATTGCTGCTGTGTACTATCCCTGCAGGCCGACGTGAGCACATCCACAGTCCGATGAGACAGTCCTCTCCCCAGGTATGGCCTCCTTAAAATCTGCAAATTAACAGATCAATACGATCATGTAAAGGATGTTGATCCCCAGTGACTGGATTTACCAGTAGATTTTTATTCTTGGGAATAAGCATGTAAGGTTCCCTAGCCATTTGTAATACAACGGGAAACCATGCTTGTGTAGGCCAATCTGGCACTACAATACCCCTGAAGCGGAGTCTTCCTTGATCTTTTGCAAACATCTGCTGATGAGACAGAATGAAGGAAATACATACACAAACATTCCTCCCCAATGCAGTGAAAACGCATCCACTGCTACTGCCCCAGGATCTGGTTCCCATGAAACATATCGAGGTAACTGATGATTTAATCGAGATGCAAACAAGTCAATATCTGGCAATCCATACTGAACAATCATTTGGTTAAATACATCCTGATTTAACATCCATTCAATGTTGTCATTAAACTGACGTGATCTAGTATCAGCTACCGTGTTGAACCTTCCTGGCAAATAAAGTGCTGAAAGCCAGATATTTTGGTCAATACACCAGCTCCAAATCTGGTTAGCCAGTCTATCACAAGACTGTGACTTAACTCCACCCATGTGGTTTACATATGCCACTGCTGTGGTGTTGTCAATCTGAACCTGCACATGCAGATCCCTCCTTGTAGAACAATAAGCTTTGAGCCCATACCAGGTGCCCAACAACTCTAAATAATTAATCCCTCTTAGTTGAAGAAGCGATGTCTCATCCACATTCCATCTGCCTCCACAACTAGAAGACATGTCTGTTGCACCCCAACCCAGTGCACTTACATCAGTCTGTAATATAAATGACGGTGGTTCCACCAAAACCTTCCTAAAACTTGTTGAAACATTTGCTATCCACCATTGTATGTCAGCAATCGCCCCAGCTGACAACTGCATAGGCCTATCAAAATGGCCCCTTTGTATTCTCAGTGCCTGTTCCTTTGATCGTTGTAATTGTTGATGATGCAGAGGACCATACTGCACAGCTGGAAATGCTGCCACCAACTTCCCAATTAACCTGGCTACTTGTCTAATTGAAGGCCTTTGTTCTCTAATGAGATTAACACAGTCCTCAATTAACTGATTCAATTTATCCCTGGGCAAAGTCACCAACATGTGATTTGAATTAATGGTAAATCTCAGATAATCAATAATTTGGACTGGTGATAATTTAGATTTATCTGGATGAATCACAAATCCCAATTGCTCAAAAGTGATTTTAACAACTGAAACTGATGATTGAGTTTCAGCATGAGTCTTTCCAACAATCAGAATATCATCCAAGTAGGCCATTACCACATGCCCCTTAGCTCTAAGTAACGCTAACACAGGTTTTACCAATTTAGTAAATAACCTAGGAGCTGAAGTTAGTCCATTCGGCAATGCCCTGAATTGCCACAGCTGCGTCATCCAAATAAATTTCAAATACCTTCTATCATCCTCATGAATAGACACTGAGTAATATGCATCCTTCAAATCAATAGTTGCCATATAACACCCTTTGGACACTAGATGTTTGGCCGTGATAAAGGTTTCCATTTTGAAATGCCTATAACAAACAAACTTGTTCAAACTTGATAAATCCAAAATAATTCTACACCCCCCAGTCTTTTTAGATCTGGGAAATATATTTGACACAAATTGTCGACTTTGATAGACAGAAGGCTCAATTACCCCTTTCTTATGCAACGACTGAATCTCTGCTTGAATAAGCACTTTTTCTTCATCTGGAAAACAAGTTTACGACTAGGAAAATGTTGATTAGGTAGACTGTCCTTAGAGTAAAATTCAATTTTCACCCCTTCAATACTACTAAGTATGAACAAATCAGATGTCAACTGCTGCCATTGTTTGAGAAACAATTTTAACCTTCCCCCACTTTGAACAGGAACATCAATTAATTTATCGTCTGTTGATGTTTTTCTTACCTGCATCTTTCCTTGCGGACCTTGTTGTCCTCGACCTCTTGTGGAGAAAGGCACCTTCCCCTTCATGCTGGCAGCCTGCCAGTTCCGAAATTGGAAACCTGAACGGCTCGTTCCTTCTCCTGCATCCACATTAGTTCCTTTCCAATATGGAGAAAACCTTTTGCCCTGCTTACCAGCCGGCTTAATGAGGGCCATAGTTTTAACATCTTCATGACAATCTTTGACTCTTTTCGCTAGGTTACCGCCAAACAACAAATTTTGTGGTGGTACAGTGGGTGGTTTGCACAAACTTGCCAAATTCGGATTAAGCACTGGCCTAATAGCAGCCCTCCTGATGTTGTTGATTTCAAAAAACGCACTGCAAAGAAATCCCAGTCCATCCTGGTGTGCGTCAACCACATTGCTTGGGTCAATCACTTTCACCACAGCTGTAATACCTGCTGCCAACAGTTTCAGCACTTTTTGGAACTTCATCTACTGGGCCCTAGCAGGCATGCCCAACTGTGACCAAATTTGGTGATTAACACCGGGTACCTTCAGGAGATCACAATTAATAGGAGCCTTATAATTTTTTGCTGCTTCATCCAGAGCTAGCTCCTGTAACTGGTGGGAGAGCATATACTGAATGGCTTCAGCCAATTCCCCATCAATCGCCTCTCCTGCCTCTCTAGGCTGAGCAAACTTCCCAGCAATATTCGGGATTACCTCCACCCGAACTTCTTTACTGCTCTCCCCCAGCATAGACTCAGTGTCATCAAACTGCACTGATGGAACATCCTCCTCACAGGCAGGATAGTTCTGCAGCCCTGAAACAGGTGCTGCTAGCACAAGCTCTCCATCAGCCTGGCTTGGGCACCACGCCTCCTCACGGAGCTGGTCCCTGTCGAGCATTCTCTGTAATAAAATCTCGACTTGGGAGAGCCGTGAGCAAATGGACTCTCCAATGGAGGGTATAACCTCCTGGCCCGACTCATCTACGGGCCTCACAGACTTGCTAGTGGCCTTCCGCCCTACTGGCAAGCCTGCACTGCCCCCCGGCAGTGGGTCCGCAACCACTGGCTGTGTAGCCAGCACCGGACCAGGTGTATCAGACGGGCCTCCTTCCCCAACACTCTCCTGGTCATTCTCCTTTCTAGCTGCGGAGCGCCTCGCCGACACCTTCTTTACTTTCTGCAACATATCTCCTTCAACCCGTCGCAGAAATTACCTAAGGTAAAAAACTTCAACAATCTTACAATCAACTCTACCGCTGCGCCACTGTGACCGCTGTCTGTTATATGTGCTGAGCAATAACTGGTCACTATTAACATGTCGTTATTAGTATAATGCACATCACACTTTCAATGCCTTGTAACTGCATCTTTTGACTGGTGACGGAGCAATTTCCCTCCCGAATAAATAAAGTTCTATCGTATCGTATTGTGTCGTGTCTATTCCTGTCGTAAAAAGCTTTATTTATCCCGTTGAGACTCTTGTCAGGTAATTCAAGATAATTGATAATAATATACAGTAAATCCCGGCCCGAAACGTCTTGTCACCCATCCATTTTATCCTACAGATTTGTTTCTCTCTCGTTTACAATTAATAATGTGACATTGAGCTGTTAATCTGCTTTGTTAGTACAGGGCCCTAGTGGGACCACACCTGGATTACTGTGGGCAGACAAAAGTCTACATCAGTCTGAAGAAGGGTTTCGGCCCGAAACGTTGCCTATTTCCTTCGCTCCATAGATGCTGCCTCACCCATATAACCATATAACAATTACAGCACGGAAACAGGCCCTCTCGGCCCTTCCAGTCCGTGCCGACCATTTGTTTTCCCCTAGTCCCATCTACCTGCACTCAGACCATACCCCTCCATTCCCTTCACGTCCATATACCTATCCACTTTACTCTTAAATGTTAAAATCGATCCTGCCTCCACCACTTCTGCTGGAAGCTCATTCCACACAGCCACCACCCTCTGAGTAAAGAGGTTCCCCCTCACGTTACCCCTAAACTTCTGTCCCTTAATTCTCATGTCATGCCCTCTTGTTTGAATCTTCCCTACCCTCAATGGGAAAAGTTTATCCACGTCAAACTCTGTCTATCCCTTTCATCATTTTAAGGACCTCAATCAAGTCCCCCCTTAACCTTCTGCGCTCCAAAGAATAAAGACCTAACTTGTTCAACCTTTCTCTGTAACATAGTTGCTGGAACCCTGGCAACATTCTAGTAAATCTCCTCTGTACTCTCTCTATTTGTTAACATTCTTCCTATAACTAGGCGACCAAAATTGTACACCATACTCCGGAATTGGTCTTACCAATGCCTTGTAGAATTTTAACATTACTTCCCTACTCCTATATTCAATGCTCTGATTTATAAAGGCCAGCACACCAAAGGCTTTCTTTACCACCCTATCTACATGCGATTCCACCTTCAGGGAACTATGCACAGTTATTCCTAGATCCCTCTGTTCCACAGCATTCCTCAATTCCCTACCATTTACCATGTGCGTCCTATTTTGATTTGTCCTGCCAAGATGTAGCACTTCACACTTAACAACATTAAACTCCATCTGCCATCTTTCAGCCCACTTTTCCAAATGGCCCAAATCTCTCTGTAGACTTTGAAAATCTACTTCATTATCCACAACACCACCTATCTTAGTATCATCTGCATACTTACTTATCCAATTTTCCACCCCATCATCCAGATCATTGATGTACATGACAAACAACAGTGGACCCAACACAGATCCCTGAGGCACCCCACTGGTCACCGGCTTCCAACCTGACAAACAGCCATCCACCGTTACTCTCTGACATCTCCCATTCAGCCACTGTTGAATCCATCTTGCTACTCCGCCATTAACTCCCAAAGATTGAACCTTCTTAACCAACCTTCCATGGGGAACCTTGTCAAAGGCCTTACTGAAATCCATATAGACAACATCCACTGCTTTACCCTCATCAATGTCCCTAGTTACCGCTTCAAAACATTCAAGGTTTGTCAAACATGACCTTCCAGGTACAAATCCATGTTGACTGTTCCTGATCAGACCCTGTTTATCCAGATGTTTATATATATTATCTCTAAGTATTCTTTCCATTAATTTACCCACCACTGACGTCAAACTAATAGGTCTATAATTGCTAGGTTTATTCTTTGAACCCTTTTTAAACAATGGAACAACATGCGCAGTACGCCAATCCTCCGGCACTATTCCCGTTTCTAATGACATTTGAAATATTTCTGTCATAGCTCCTGCTATTTCTATACTAACTTCCCTCAATGTCCTAGGGAATACCCTGTCAGGACCTGGAGACTTATCCACTTTTATATTTTTCAAAAGTGTCAGTACTTCCTCCTCTTTGAATCTCATAGTTTCCATAGCTACGCTACTTTTTTCCCTTACCTCACAGAGTTCAATATCCTTCTCCTTGGTGAATACCGAAGAAAATAAATTGTTCAATATCTCCCCCATCTCTTTTGGCTCTGCTGAGTTTCTCCGGCACTTTTCTCTACCTTCGATTTTCCAGCATCTGCAGTTCCTTCTCAAACATCTCTGGAGTATTGTGTGCAGTTTTGATCCCCTAATTTGAGGAAGGACATTCTTGCTATTGAGGGAGTGCAGCGTAGGTTTACAA
Source organism: Okamejei kenojei (assembly GCA_035221665.1). Classification (NCBI taxonomy): domain Eukaryota; kingdom Metazoa; phylum Chordata; class Chondrichthyes; order Rajiformes; family Rajidae; genus Okamejei; species Okamejei kenojei. Next base: position 75,249,688 of record CM069140.1, on the reverse strand, counting down.
GGTTAATTCCCGGGATGGCGGGACTGTCATATGCTGAGAGAATGGAGCGGCTGGGCTTGTACACTCTGGAGTTCAGAAGGATGAGAGGGAATCTTATTGAAACATACACGATTATTAAGGGTTTGGACAGGCTAGTGGCAGGAAACTAGGGGTTTTGGGGGAATCCAGAACTAGGGGCCACAGTTTCAGAATAAGGGGCATGCCATTTGGAACGGAGATGAGGAAACAGATTTTCACACGGAGAATTGTGAGTCTGTGGAATTTTCTGCTTCAGAGGGCGAAGGAAGCCGGTTCTCTGGATACTTTCAAGAGAGAGCTAGATCGGGCTCTTAAAGAGAGCGGAGTCAGGGGATATGGGGAGAAGGCAGGAACGGGGTACTGATTGGGGATGATCAGCCATGATCACATTGAATGGCGGTGCTGGCTCGAAGGGCCGAATGGCCTACTCCTGCACCTATTGTCTAATGTCTATTGTTTATTATATTGTTTACAGTATACCATGTTTACATATTCTGTTGTGCTGCTGCAAGTATGAATTTCATCGTTCTGTCTGGGACACACGACAATAAAACTCTCTTCACTTGACTCTTGATTAAACTGAATGGCAGGGCTGTGGGAGATGGCGTCGAGCAGAGGGATCTAGGTTGCAGGTACATAATCAATCACAATCACAATAATACTTCATTAACCAAGTGTGTTTTGCAACATACCAGGAATTTCATTTGTCAAGTCAGTCATACAAATAAACAGCAACGGAACACACAGAATACATTTTAACATAAACATCCACCACAGTGACTCCTCCACATTCCCCACTGTGATGGAAGGCGGAAAAAAGTTCAATCTCTTCCCTTCTTTGCTGTCCCGCGGTCGGGGTCCCCGAACCCTCCGTTGACGGGACAATCTTGACTCTCGTGGTCGGTGTCGTTTTGCTCCTGCATCGGGGGGATGTCAGCTCCCCCGCACCGGGCGATCCAACCCTGCGTCGGGGCTAGTCGAAACTTCCGTGACGTTGGAGCTCCCCGACTAGATTCTCCCGAGACTGCGAGCCCTTGATGGTAGGTCCGCAGGCCGCCGTTGGAGCGATCCCGGGCAAGGGATCGGCTCCGATATTAAGTCCGCGCTCCGCGGGGGGGGGGGGGGCCAAGGTCAGTCCGAGGAGGCCTCCAGTCAGAGTATTATAGAAGTTGGGAGGTCATGTTCCAGTTGTATAAGATGTTGGTGAGGCCACATTTAGAGTATTGTGTTAACGTCCAGCCACCATATCATATAAAAGAGGTCGTTAAGTTGGAAAGGGTACAGAGGAGATTAACAAGGATGTTGCCAGGACTCAAGGGTCTGAGCTATAGGGAGAGGTTGAGCAGGATAGGACTTTAGTCCTTGGAGCACAGGATGATTAGGGGTAATCTCATGGAGGTGTTTAAAATCATGAGAGGAATAGATTGGGTAGTCTTTTGCCCAGAATGGGGGAATAGAGAATCAGGGGGCATGGGTTTAAGGTGATGTGGGAAAGATTTCATAGGAATCTGAGGTAGACAAAAATGCTGGAGAAACTCAGCAGGTAAGGCAGCATCTATGGAGCGAAGGAATAGGTGACGTTTCGGGTCTCGACCCGTACCGTCACCTATTCCTTCGCTCCATAGACGCTGCCTCACCCGCTGAGTTTCTCCAGCATTTTTGTGCACCTTCGATTTTTCCAGCATCTGCAGTTCTTTCTTAAACATAGGAATCTGAGGGGTAACTTTTTCACACAAAGGGTGGTGGGTGCCTGAAACGATCTGCCAGAGGAGGTAGGGACGATCACAACATTTAAGAAGCAATTAGGCAGGTACATGGATAGGACAGGTTTAGAGGGATATGGATGAAACGCAGGCAGGTTGGAATCGATTAGTCGGGACGTGCTGGTCGTTGCGGGCAAGTTGGGCCGATGGGCCTGTTTCCACACAGTATCACTCTAAGGTTATTTTTTATTTGGTGCTCAGTGGAGCATATTGTATTCAAATCGGGCAGTAGTGAATGACTCTGTCGAACAATTACATCTGTACCTTCGACTCTAAAATGCCTTGGGCCATTCTGAGGTCCTCCATAAATGCAAACTCTTTATTGCTTCATTACAACTTTGTGATGAATTAGACAATATCCACTGGAATGCTAATAAAAGTAATGGATATGTAATCTATTTGAGATAATTCAAAGTCAATTTTTGCAATAAAAAAAATTTGGATTATCCAGGCATGCGAATTAAGAGGCATAAATAATGCAATAAAGTGGGAAATGTTGTTGTAAAAATTGGATTAAGTCACTTTGAATTAAAAGCCTGCAGACCATATATTATTGGGAGTAGGCATGGGAGGCTGGAAGACTTAGGCCCCTGTCCCACTTAGGCGATATTTTAGGCGACTACAGGCGACTAGGCTGTCGCCACACGGTCGCCGGGATGTGGCCTGTATGGTCGTGAGTCGTCTCCTCAGTCGCCCAAAGAGTCGTAGCGTTTTTCTGGTCGCCGCTGGATTTTGAAATGTTTAAAACTTTTCGGCAACAGTTGGGTTGGCGCCAATGAGCGTAGCTTGACGTCTCCTGACGTAGGCGCTGTCGTAGGTTGTCGCCAGGATGACGCAGGCTGTCGCCGGTGCTGACTTCGGTGAATGCCATTGGCGATTACCTACGTCAACCTCCGTCAACCGGCGACAGGTACCGGCGACTGAGTCGTCTTACCTTGTCGAAGCTTGTCGCGGGTGGACGTAGGTTGTCGTAGGTGCGGTCGTCGGTGGATGTCCTAATGGGTCTCCGGTTGGCGGTAGCTTGCCGTAGCTGGACGTGGACTAGGTGGTAGGTTGCTGTCAACATTGTCATAGATATTGTCGTTGGGGGGGGATCCAGTCGCGGTTTTTCGGTGACCTGCTACAGTCACCGGCAGTCGCCGCCGAAAAAAATCGCCCAAGTGGGACGGGCGCATTAAACGGTTAGTAAAGTGGGAGATAGACACAAAAAGCTGGAGTAACTCAGCGGGACAGGTAGCACCTCTGGAGAGAATGAATGGGTGACGCTGCGGGTCGAGACCCTTCTTCAGACAGCTGTTTTTCCCCTTGCCATGTGCAGGAAGGAACTGCAGATACTGGTTTACACCGGAGATAGACTTGATGGGCCAAATGGCCTGATTCTGCTCCGAGAACCTATGAACTTATGGAACCAGTTCTGAACTGTCCAAAGGTAGAAGCTGTGTGTCACACCTGGGCTGCCCGGCTGAAAGTTGCAACTCTTAGCTCAGGGAAATGTCAACCGCAGAATGAGTCGTTGAACGTATCTGTACACTGAGGAAGGTTTGGTTGTAATCGTGTATTGTCATCCCGCTGACTGGTTAGCACACAGCTTTTCATTGTACCTCAGTACACGTGACAATGAACTAAACCAAACTTTTTTTTTTAATATTGATTTTATTAGAAGCAATTGTACAAGGAGAAAGTTATGCCCCTGCCCCACTTAGGAAACCTGAACCGAAACCTCTGGAGACTTTGCGCCCCACCCAAGGTTTCCGTGCGGTTCCCGGAGGTTTTTGTCAGTCTCCCTAATGGTCGAAAGTGGTCTCCGTTCTAAAAATCAGTAATTTTTTAGGCGAAGCCGGTTGCGATGCTAGTTGAAGGTGGTTGCCGGAGGACAAAAACCTCCGGGAAACCTCCGGGAACCGCACGGAAACCTTGGGTGGGGCGCAAAGTCTCCAGAGGTTTCCGTTCAGGTTCCCTAAGTGGGACAGGGGCATAATCGACATAACAATTATACAATTTTCGTAAAGCTTCAGTTTTAACATTTTATAAACTAATAAGTGAATCGGAGAAAAGAAAAAAGGAAAGAAGGGAAAGGAAGAAGAAAGGAAAAAGAAAAGAAAGATTTTCGAAAAAGATACAAAAAAGAAAGAAGAAAGACCCCTGAACTAACGGAGAAGTGAAAAAAAAGCGGAGATATATCCCACTACCCTTCCCTACACCCGCTCACCCGACCCTAGCGTCGGTTTTGACTTTGTGTTCAACCATTCTGTCGTTGAAGAAATTCAATGATAGGAGACCATATTTTGGAAAATTGATCCGGTTTGTCAGACAAAACAAGCCTTATTTTTTCTAAATGCAGTGTCTCGGTTATTTCTGTGATCCGCATCTTCACTGTGGGAACTGTTATCTTTTTCCAGGATTTAAGTTTGAGTTTTTTCGCAGTTATTAAACCGTAGTAAACTAAACCAAGCTTAACCAAGCCAGTTTAGTTAAGTGTGAAAACATAGATGTGAAAACGCACACCTCCAGATTCAGGGACAGTTTCTTCCCAGCTGTTATCAGGCAACTGAACCATCCTATCAACAACTCGAGTGCGGTCCTGAGCTGGCATCCACCTCATTGGTGCCTCTCGGGCTATTTTTGATCGGACGTTACTGGCTTTAACTTGCACTTATCATGTATTTGTACACTGCGAACGGCTGGATTGTAATCATGTATTGTCTTTCCGCTGACTGGTTAGCACGCAACATAAGATTTTCACTGTACCTCGATACACGTGACAATTAACTGAACTGAAACTGAACTTACAAGGTTAATTACAAGGTTAATTCCTGAGATGAAGGGACTGTCATATGCTGAGAGAATGGAGCGGCTGGGCTTGTATACTCTGGAGTTTAGAAGGATGAGAGGGGAGTCTTATTGACACATTTCAGATTATTAAGGGTTTGGACAGGTTGGGGGAAGGAAACATGTTCCCGATGTTGGGGGAGTGCAGAACCAGGGGCCACAGTTTAAGAATAAGGGGTAAGCCATTTAGAACGGAGACGAGGAAACACTTTTTCACACAGTTGTGAGTCTGTGGAATTCTCTGCCACAGAGGGTGGTGGAGGCCAGTTCTCTGGATACTTTCCAGAAAGGGCTAGATAGGGCTTAAAGATAGCGGAGTCAGGGGATATGGGGAGAAGGCAGGAACGGGGTACTGATTGGGGATGATCAGCCATGATCACATTGAATGGTGGTGCTGGCTCAAAGGGCCGAATGGCCTACTCCTGCACCTATTGTCTATTGTCCATAACTGAAAGAATGTTACTGGATAATAATTTGCACAAAATCATTTATCTTAACCCTAGGACATGCGATATTTATTTGGAAAAAGAATCTCCGAGATGAATCTGAGATAATTTGAGTGCAATTATTTTGTGTCAGGTGAAATGTTTTGTCGGGATTATTTTCACGCATTTTGTAGAAACACGTCTATTTAATAGTGTTCATAGCAACTGGAAAATAGGAGACTGCAAATTGATCCTCTCATTTAAATAGGAACTAGTAATGAAAAAGGTTTTCTATGAAGATGATGGATTGTGCAAAATGAGCTTCTCCCATAGTTTAAGAAAGAACTGCAGATGCTGGAGAAATCGATGGTAGACAAAAATGCTGGAGAAACTCAGCGGGTGAGGCAGCATCTCTGGAGCGAAGGAATAGGTGACGTTCCGGGTCGAGACCCTTCTTCATAGATGCTACCTTTCTCCAGCATTTTTGTCTACCTTCAATTTTCCAGCATCTACAGTTCCTTCTGAAACGTTTAATTTAGTTTAGTTTAGTTTAGTTTAGAGATACAGCACGGAAACCCTTTAAAGATAAGGGGGAATTCCTTTAGGACCGAGATGAGGAAAACATTTTTCACACAGAGAGTGGTGAGTCTGTGGAATTCTCTGCCACAGAAGGTAGTTGAGGCCAGTTCATTGGCTATATTTAAGAATGAGTTAGATGTGTCCCTTGTGGCTAAAGGGATCAGGGGGTATGGAGAGAAGGCAGGTATGGGATACTGAGTTGGATGATCAGCCATGATCATATTGAATGGCGGTGCAGGCTCGAAGGGCCGAATGGCCTACTCCTGCACCTAATTTCTATGTTTCTATGTTTCTATGAAACAGGCCATTCGGCCAGCGATCCCCACACACTAACACTATCCTACACCCACTAGGGATAATTCTTACATTTACATTTATCAAGCCAATTAATGTGCAAACCTGTACATCTCTACAACGTGGAAGGAAACCGATTGGAGGAAACCCACGCAGGTCACGGGGAGAACGTGCAAACTCCGTGCAGAAAGGTATGCAAATGGTCGCCAGATACAGGGCGCTGGCAAAGGTACAAAGTATACCACGCCAGGTCCTCCTTTGTTCCCCCTCCCCCCCCCACGACAGTCCCCCTCTGTACCCCACTCGCACTCGCACCTATTTCTTCCCCCCCCCCGCATTCCTTCCTCCAGCTTCACGATTTGCAGCTCTTCAATCCCACTGTCTCACAACTACAGGCTTAAACTCTGGCCTTTAATCCAACCATCTGCCTATCAGCCACTCCCCCCTCAACTGGGTCAAGTCAAGTCAAGTCAAGAGAGTTTATTGTCGTGTGTCCCAGATAGGACAGTGGCATTCTTGCTTGCTGCAGCACGACAGAGCATTGTAAACATAATACAGAGCAGTTCAGTGTGTTTATAAAGCATAGATCATATATATACACACATAAATAAACAGATAAAGTGCAATGGGCTATTATAGTTCAGAGTTTGTTTGATGGCGAGTTTCATAGTCTGCTCAGGGAACCACGCCACCGGGTCCATAGAGTCCTTTCCCCGCAGTGCCTGCAGGACATTCTGTGCTGACCACTGCCCGATGGACATGTGGTCAAAGGTGTTTGGTCCGGAAGAACCGTTCCACCGACGGCAATGTCCAGCTGACTGCACATTGCGTGGCACCTGCGCCAGGCCCATCCTTCTCAACACCGGGGACAGGTAGAACCTCAGCAGGTAGTGACACTTGGTGCCCGCGTGCCTTGGCTCTACACTCCGCCTGATGCAGCCACACACGAAGGTGGCCATCAGAATGAGGGGCGACGTTGGGCACGCTTTTACCCCCGTTGTCTGCCGACTTGTACATTGTGGCCCGTCGCACCCGGTCCATCCTCGACCCCCAGATGAACTGGAAGATGGCCCGGGTGATCCCTGTGGCGTAGGAGGGAGGGACAGGCCACACTTGTGCCAAGTACAGTAGCCCCGAAAGCACCTCACACCTGATGACCAAATTCTTTTCCCGTTTATGGAGAGGGAGCGTTGCCTCCACAGCTCCAGCTTCCTCCCCACCCTGGCTATCCGCTCCAGCCAATTTTTGTTACATGCCTCAGCCCCCCCGAACCAGATCCCCAGCACCTTCAAGAAGTCAGGCTTGATGGTGAAGGGACGGAAGATCTGTCGGGCCAGTTGCCAAAGAGCATGGCCTCGCTCTTCCTGCGGTTCACCCTGGCTCCCGTGGCCCGACTCAAACTGGTCGCAGATACTAATCAGTCTGCGAACCGACCCTGGATCCGAGCAGAAGACAGCGACATCGTCCATGTACAGGGAGGTCTTTACTTGAATGCCCCCACTGCCTGGCAATGTCACTCCTCTTATGCCAGCATCCTTCCTGATGGATTCAGCAAAAGGTTCAATACAGCAGACAAACAAGACAGGAGAGAGAGGGCAACCCTGCCTGACTCCAGACCTTACCGGGAAACTGTCGGATTCCCACCCATTGAATTGGACTGCACTACGGATGTTGGTGTAGAGCAGTTTGATCCAATTCCTGATTCCCTCCCCAAAACCCATTTTGGAGAGCACGTCCCTCATGTATGTGTGCAAAATCCTGTCGAAGGCCTTCTCCTGGTCCAAGCTGACTAGGCAGGCATCCACCCGTCTGTCTTGCACGTAGGCGATGGTATCTCTCAGCAGCGCTAGGCTGTCTGAGATTTTCCTGCCAGGTACAGCACAGGTTTGGTCCGGGTGGATCACCTGTCCCAGAGCAGACTTGACCCGGTTGGCGACGGCCTTGGACAGGATCTTGTAGTCTACATTCAAGAGTGTTATGGGTCTCCAATTCTGATGGCTGTGGGGAAGAGGCTGTTCCTGAACCTGGATGTTTACAGATTTCAGGCTCCTGTATTTTCTACCTGATGGCAGCGGGGAGATGAGTGTGTGGCCAGGGTGGTGTGGGTCCTTGATGATGTTGGCAGCCTTTTTGAGGCAGCGACTGCGGTAGATCCCTTCGATGGTGGGGAGGTCAGAGCCGATGATGGACTGGGCAGTGGTCACAACTTTCTGCATTCTTTTCCGCTCCTGGACGCTCAAGTTGCCGAACCAGGCCACGATGCAACCAGTCAGCAAGCTCTCTACTGTGCACCTGTAGAGGTTAGAGAGAGTCCTCCTTGACAGACCGACTCTCCGTAATCTTCTCAGGAGGTAGAGGCGCTGATGTGCTTTCTTTATAATTGCATCAGTGTTCTCGGACCAAGAGAGATCTTCAGAAATGTGCGCGCCCAGGAATTTGAAGCTCTTGACCCTTTCCACATCAACTGGATATAAACAGGACTGTGGGTCCCTATCCTACCCCTTCCAAAGTCCACAATCAGTTCCTTGGTTTTGCTGGTGTTGAGGGCCAGGTTATTGTGCACCATTTGGTCAGTCGGTCGACCTCACAACAATTACCTGCCTTGTTCTGCCTTTCCTCTCTCCCAGCTTTCTTAACTCCCTCCTGCCCCAACCCCCTTCCCAACTGCCCCCCCCCCCCCCCCCATGCCCGCTCTCCACAATCAGTCTGAAGAAGGATCCTGGCCCAAAACGTCACCTATCCATGTTCTCCACAGATGCTGCCTGACCCGCTGAGTTACTCCAGCACTCTGTGAAACGTCACCCATCCATGTTCTCCACAGATGCTGCCTGACCCACTGAGTTACTCCAGCACTCTGTGAAACGTCACCTATCCATGTTCTCCACAGATGCTGCCTGACCCGCTGAGTTACTCCAGCCTATCCTATCCATGTACCTGTCTAAATTGTTCTTACATGTTGAGATAGTCCCAGCCTCAACTACCTCCTCTGGCAGCTCGTTCCATACACCCACCAAAAGGTTACCACTCAGATCCCTATCAAATCTATCCCTCCCCACCTTAAACCTATGTCCTCTGTTTCTCGATTCCCCTATTCTGTGAAAATCGCTCCCTGTGACCACACAGTCTATGCCTCTCGCAGTTTTGTACACGTCTATACGAACACCTCTCATCCTCCTGCGCTCCAAGGAGTAGGGTCCCAGCCTGCTCAACCTCTCCCTGTAGATCAGGCCCCTCGAGTCCTGGCAACGTCCTCGCAAGTCTTCCCAGCGCCCTGAAATCTAAAGTTTAAAGTAGCCACACCAGTGGCAGGGTTATGATGAAGGAGAGGGTCTCCCCAGCACACATTTAAGGTTTATCCATGTCGAACTGGACACGGGCGAGGTGGGTGCGGGGAGGGGGGGGGGGGGGGGGTTGATAGGCAGATGGTTGGACTGGGCAGCCACGGTGGCGCAGTGATAAGATTGCTGCCTCACTGCGCAAGAGGCCCCGAGTTCGATCCTGACCGTAGATGCTGTCTGCGCGGAGTTTGCACGTTCTCCCCGTGACCCGAGCGGGCTTTCTCCGAGATCTTCGCTTTCTTCCCACACTTCCCAAAGACATACAAGGTTTGTAGGTTAATTTTTGGCTTGGTATAAATGTAAATTGTCCCTAGTGTGTGTTGGAGATCGTGTTAACGTGCGGGGATCGCTGGTCGGCGCGGACCCGTTGGGCCAAAGGGCCTGTTTCCGCCCTGTATTACTAAACTAGAACCAAACTGCTTGAGCTGACACTGCCAGCGGTTGCTGTCTGCCCCACTGAGTAATGCCATATAAAAGCAACAATTTCACCACTATTACAACCACATATTCTGGGCCATTATCTACTCATTTTCTCATTGTTGCTGTGGAAAGTTTGCCACACACAAATCTGCTGCTATGCTACTTCCATCTTTAAAGTGCTTCCATGGGAAATGTTGTCCAGGATGTACAGAGTTTGTACGTTCTCCCAATGACCTGCGTGGGTTTCCTCCGAGATTTCGTTTAGATTAGAGATATATTGCGCGGAAACAGGCCCTTCGGCCCACCGTGTCCGCTCCTATCGGCGACCGCTGCACACTAACACTATCCTACGCACACTAGAGACAATTTTACACTTATCCCAAGCTGATTAACCTACGAACCTGCACGTCTTTGGAGTGTGAGAAGAAACCAGAGATCTCGGAGAAAGCCCACGCAGGTCACGGGGAGAACGTACAAACTCCGTACAGACAGCGCTCGTCAATTCCCTCCGATTGAACAGAAGGATCGATAGATCAGCCATGATTGAACGGCGGAGTAGAATCGATGGGTCGAATGGTCTTCTTTACGACTGAATTTATGAGTCGTCTAAAGGGAAGAGCATTTCGAAGCTGTCACTAATCTCTGCGTGTGTCCAGAATTGTCTACTGACATTATGACTTTCATTTGATTCATTATTCTTTTTAGGCCCCCCCTTACGTCATGGCTGACCATGGGTGTCTCCAGGGAGCTATTCCCTACATGGAGGACGCCCGTGCGTGACTTTGTTTAACGTGGGGAGACTGGCGCACAGACAGCTACCCCACGGTCCTTGACAGATCTGGGTCGGGATCCAGTGGCATGGAGCCCAAGACGACCGGAGACCCTTTTCTGCTGCAGCCTTCATCCATCCGCCTTCCCGGCCGTTGTGACGCTCCACTAAGGTCAGCCATCGTCCTCCGCCTGTTCCACCGTCGAGGTCTTGGTTGGATTGGCTCTTTGTCAGAGACCTCCCCCTCGACCTTACCGCCATGGGTGGCCCTACCAGGGGCGTAGCTCCAGACGGCAACGCTCTCAGGATCTCAGGTCCACACAAGCTTCTCCACCACCACAAGGTGACAATCCACGGTATTATATACACAGTCAGCTACTGCTCCAATTTACACATAGTGTACTCATTATTCATCGGCTGTTCAGTTCACCCACCACAATTGCAATTTGCCCTTACTGGGGTGAAGACACATCAACCCGATACCAGTGTTCATAGCAGCTCCATATCATCTATCCTTTCCGAATAGGCAAGAATGATACTTTTCAAAACTCTGGCAATATAATAACCAGGCATAATTATGATTCATAATCCTGACGAGATGTGATTTACATATATGTAAAAGAGGTCTCTTGAAACGCAAACCTTTCCCCAATATTTAATGCAAAAAAAAAAAAAGCCATTATAGAGCCGTTCTCTATAATTATTATGCTATTAGTGATAATTTATTAATGGGAACAATTAACATATTCAAACGAAGGTAATTGGATGAAGAACTTCTTCTTTAACTCAAAACGCAACAAACTCTCTTCATAATTGTCCTCACCATCTTAATGGGTAACGGCAAGTATTCTTAATTTATATGTATAAATAGAATCAATTAGGACTGTACTCTGTCATGTTAAAAACCGAATGAGACATATTCTATGAAACATATTCAACTACTGGCTTTACAGTACTTTGGACACAAATTAATGAATTATTCTTAAAATTAAGCAATTTACATGTGACAGCTCAATTAAAAAGCAAATAATTCTTCTGTGCCTCAAAAAAAAGAATTCCTTCACATACCGGTTATACCTATGGGCATTTTTCTGATATTATCAGGACCGATACACCTGAGTTACTCCAGCAACTTGCGTCTATCTTCAGTGTAAACCAGCATCTGTAGTTCCTTAATGGTTGCAACCTTCCCCCCATTGACGAACTGTACACTGCAAGGGCCAGGAAGCGAGCGGGCAAGATCATCTCCGACCCCTCTCACCCTGGCCACAAACTCTTTGAATCACTTCCCTCTGGAAGGCGACTCCGGACTGTCAAAGCCGCCACAGCCGGACATAAAAACAGCTTTTTTTCCACAATTAGTAGCAACCAAAATCTGTAGCCTCCTTTTACTCTGGTAATGTCATGTTGTCACTTGTGGGCGGAGCACCAAGGCAAATTCCATGTATGTGAATACTTGGTCAATAAACTTATTCATTCATTCGTACACATATAGAAACATAGAAACGTAGAAATTAGGTGCAGGAGCAGGCCATTCGGCCCTTCGAGCCTGCACCACCATTCAATATGATCATGGCTGATCATCCAACTCAGTATCCTGTACCTGCCTTCTCTCCATACCCCCTGATCCCTTCAGCCACAAGGGCCACATCCAACTCCCTCTTAAATATGGCCAACGAACTGGCCTCAACTACCTTCTGTGGCAGAGAATTCCACAGATTCACCACTCTCTGTGTGAAAAACGATTTTCTCATCTCGGTCCTAAAAGACTTCCCCCTTATCCTTAAACTGTGACCCTGGACTTCCCCAACATCGGGAACAATCTTCCTGCATCTAGCCTGTCCAACCCCTTAAGAATTTTGTAAGTCTCTATGAGATCACCCCTCAATCTTCTAAATTCCAGCGTGTACAAGCCAAGTCTATCCAGTCTTTCTTCATATGGAAGTCGTGCCATCCCAGGAATCAGTCTGGTGAACCTTCTCTGTACTCCCTCTATGGCAAGAATGTCTTTCCTCAGATTAGGAGACCAAAACTGTACGCAATACTCCAGGTGTGGCCTCACCAAGACCCTGTACAACTGCAGTAGAACCTCCCTGCTCTTGTACTCAATCATTTTGCTATGAATGCCAACATACCATTCGCTTTCTTCACAGCCTGCTGCACCTGCATGCCTACTTTCAATGACTGGTGTACCATGACACCCAGGTCTCGTTGCATCTCCCCTTTTCCTAATCGGTCACCATTCAAATAATAGTCTACCTTCCTGTTTTTGCCACCCAAGTGGATAATATGGTTTCAGTTTAAAGAATTTTTCAGGGGATTATCCTGCCATGCTTTGTCCTGCCTCTCATCCCTTCCAGCTTTCTTCTTCCCCCCCCCCCTTCCCCTAACAATCGGAGACTCAAAATGAAACGTCAGGTACCCATGTCCTTCAGAGAGAGCCACAAAATGCTGGAGTAACTCAACAGGTCAGGCAGCATCTCTAATAAAAAAAAAGGAGTAGGCGTCGTTAGGAGTCGGGATTCTTCTCCAGAGATGCTGCCTGACCCGTTGAGTTACTCCAGCACTTCAAACGTGTCCTTTCTTTGTAAACCAAACGTCTGCAGTTCCTTGTAACTTCTATCACCTACCCATGTTCTCCAGGAGATGCTGCCTGAGCTGCTGAGTTACCCCAGCACTTTGTGTCTTTTCTGTGGGAGTCTGCACCGGTTGACAGTGAAACTGCAGCAGTTCAAGAGTGAAGCTTCAGTTTGCTCCAGAATTACCGCAGATGATGGAAATCTGAAATAAAAGCGGAAGATCCCAGAAATGCTCAACAGGTCAGGCAGCAGCTGTGAAAGAGAAACGGAACCAATGTTTCGGATTAATGACCTTCTGTTGAAGGTGGGGGGGGTGTCTGGGGCAGCATGATGGCTCAGCAGTAGAGTTGCTACCTCACAGCGCCAGAGACCCGGATTTGATCCTGACTTAGGATGCCATCTGTACGGAATTTGCACGTTCTCCCTGTGACCGCGTGGTTTTTCTCCGGGTGCCGCGGATGCCAACAGGATTAACAAACTCATCAGGAAGACTGGCTCCGTCCTGGGGGTGCCGTTGGATTCACGGGAGGTGGTCTTGGAGGGGAGGATGCCCAATCTTTGCCCAATCCTCGACTTTCCATTCGCCAATTTGTCTGTGGAATTCTCTGCCTCAGAGGGCGGTAGAGGCGGGTTCTCTGGATGCTTTCAAGAGGGAGTTAGATCGGGCTCTTAAAAATAGCAGAGTCAGGGGATATGGGGAGAAGGCAGGAACGGGGTACTGATTGGCGATGATCAGCCATGATCACATTGATTGGCGGTGCTGGCTCGAAGGGCCGAAGGGCCGAATGGCCAACTCCTGCACCTAATGTCTATTGTCAATGTAATTTAATGTTTCATGTAATTTGTGTTTTTATGACTGTTGGCAGACCAACTTCCCTCCTGGGATAAATAAAGTTCTATCGTATCGTATCGTGTTGTGTCTCCAGCTCAGGTAGACAGTCCTTGACTAGTGTGCAAGACTGGAGGGGAACCTCTGAAGCTCAGAGGGTGTTACGACTCCCGAATGCAGGTACTTCAGAGCTGCGTAAAATAGTCAAAAACCAGGCTCAAGTTCACGAAAATAGTCTTTTATTTAATTAAACCTGATTCAAACAACCCAGACAAGGGCAAGAATAAACTAATAAACAAAGATAACAGTGCTCCAGCCAGCCTCGCCATGGGCCGTCGAACTAGAGTCTCTAACCTGCCTAAATGGAAATAACCCTGAAACAAAATACACGAAAACCCTCAGGTCAGCCCTTATCTGTCCCAATTCAATATTAATTAACCAATGTAGGTAATAATACACAAGTTCTATGCCATGTGGCCAGGCCTCCTGCAGCTCACACCAGCAACCTGCTCACGAGTCAGGGTCGACGAAGAGAGAGAGAGTTCTGGGAGCTTCTGGTATTTAAGCTTCCAATGAGTCACCGTCACCTGACGCAGCTTGGCCAATCGGGTACAGGAGCCCTTAACCCCTTGATTCCTGACTCCCAGCCACGGGGCCTGCACTTAAGAGAGAAACAGAAGAGTTAAGTACATAGCATTCACCAGAGGGGGGGGAAGTACCTAACAGAGGGGCAAAGTTTAAAGGAGATAGACGGAGCCGGTTTCTTACACAAAGGGTGGTGATGTTTCGGGTCAAGGCCCTCCCCAGACCCTCAGTCTGAAGAAGGGTCTCGACCAGACACGTCGCCCATTCCTTCTCTCCAATGATGCTGCCCGTCCCGCTGAGTTACTCCAGCTTTTTGTGTCCATGTTCAGGTGAAAATATTCACTTCAGCGGCAGTGTTGTGGCAGAAAGCAGTACAGTATTTAAATCTCAATTTAACTTTCTCTCTGCTGAACTTTTAGCTCTGTCGCCATCGTCACAATTTAATAAAGTGTTAGTTTATCAATTTAAATATTCATCTCGCTGGCAATGCACAATTCTGAGCAGGGATGTTGAATAAAATTATCCTTTCGTGCCAAGGTTTTCAAGCATCCTATTAGTAGGACATTGATATCATTATGAAAACCCAACTTTGCATCTAGTCCAATGCAAAATTGGAAGATTAATTCTGCTATGGTAGATGATAATTAAGATGTACATTTTCTTTCTTCTGTGAGGTAAAGAGAAAGTGTGAATACTTAGTTCTCTTTTTTTCCAATTTAGACTTTAGACTTTAAAGGTACAGAAGCGGAAACCGTTGATCGGCTGACCGAGTCCGCGCCGATCAGCGATCACCCCATACACTGCCACCATCCTACACACACACACACACTAGGGCGACAAACCAGCGCATCAAACCCTCGCAGGTCACAGGGAGAACGTACAAATTCCGTACAGACAGCGCCCGTAGTCAGGATCGATCCGGGTTCTCCAGCGCTGTGAGGCAGTAACTTTTATTTGATTTGTAACATTTTTATCATCTGGTCTCAGTTGCTAGTGTCCCATTATTCATAGGAACTGGCTTCATCCTTTCAGAGTTCTTCCTTTAAGATGAGACTTTGAGCCCTAAATAGGAGGCATGGTGGCGCGACGGCAAAGGGCCTGGGCCACTTGGCTGTCCTTCGCGCGCTATTTACGCGATCTGCTAGCGAGTGGGTAGCGCATGGGTAGCGTGTAGGTAGCCCGGGACGGGTGCATGGAGTGGCGTGGGGGAGTGTGGACTTCGTCCAGAACTAAATCTTGGCGTCGCGTAACTGACGGCCAAAGTGGGACAGGCCCAAGACCCTGGCGCGGCGCAGCGTCTCACCTCCAACAGCAGCAGAAGCGGGCAAACGATCGCCGAGCTCGGCCTGGCGCTCACGGCCGTTGCGGATCCGGATCCGCCCCCCACTCCTACTCCCAGAGCGGGGCCAAGACGATTGGAGATAGACACAAAATGCTGGAGTAACTCAGCGGGACCGGCAGCATCTCTGGAGAGAAGCAATGGGTGATGTTTCGGGACGAGACCCTTCTTCAGACTGAAGAGGAGTCTCGACCCAAAACATCTTCCATTCCTTCTCTCCAGAGATGCTGCTGGTCCCGCTGAGTTACTCCTGCATTTTGTGTCCATCTTCAAATGATGTCACGTGCTCCAGACGGCTGTGCGGACGCATGTTGAGGCGCGCGATCGTCGCTCGTCAGTCACTACCGGCCTGTCACGTAAATGGCGGCCCAAGTGAGACAGGCCCTTAAAGTTGCTGCCTTACAACGCTAGTGACCCGGGTTCACACCTGACTACAGGTGCTGTTTACAAGGAGTTTGTACGTCCTCCTTGTGACCACGTGGGTTTTCTCTGGGTGCTCTGGTTTCCTCCCACACTCCAAAGACCTGCAGGTTTGTAGTAAAATTGTAAATTGTCCCCTGTGTGTGTAGGATAGTGAAAGTGTACGGGGTGGTCGCTGAATGGCAGAACTCGAGTTGGCCGAATCGCCTGTCTCCACGCTGTATCTCTGGAGCAAAGTCTAAATATCTGGTGTGCTGCTGTGTAAGATATTGATTGTTCCGTTTCAGGTTTATAGGACAATAACACACTCTTGCCTCGTGAGTCTTGCTCTATGAATCAGACTCTGCAAAAAAGATCTAGCGTAAAAGTTGGACATTTCATACAGAGCAGTATTCAGAGAGTGTCAGACTATTTGGCAGACGTTAAATCTAATCAGAGGGTATTGATCACCTTGTAAACTAATCAAGGCATACTCTCAGAGGTTTATTAAATTTGTTCCACAAGAAACATTAACTGGAGTAACCTATGTCCTCTGGTTCTTTGTGTAGGGAGGAACTGCAGATGCTGGTTTTAAACCAAAGATAGACAAAAATATCTGGTGTAAATCAGCAGGGCAGGCAGCGTCTTTGGAGAGAAGGAATGGGTCTGCAGCTTTGGTCTCCTAATTTGAGGAAGGACATTCTTGCAATTGAGGGAGTGCAGCATAGGTTTACATGGTTAATTCTCCGGATGGCGGGACTGTCATATGCTGAGAGAATGGAGCGGCTGGGCTTGTATACTCTGGAATTTAGAAGGATGAGAGGGAATCTTATTGAAACATATAAGATTATTAAGGGTTTGGACACGCTAGAGGCAGGAAACATGTTCCCGATGTTGGGGGGAGTCCAGATCCAGGGGCCATAGTTTAAGAATAAGGGGTAAGCCATTTAGAACAGAGATGAGGACATTTTTTTCACACAGAGAGTGGTGAGTCTGTGGAATTCTCTGCCTCTGTGGAGGCCGGTTCTCTGAATGTTTTCAAGAGAGAGTTAGATAGGGCTCCTAGGGATAGTGGAGTTAAGGGATGTGGGGAGAAGGCAGGAACGGGCATTGATCACATTGAATGGCATTGCTGGCATGAAGGGCTGAATGGCCCACTCCTGCACCTATTGTCTATTGTCTATTGACATTTTGGGTCTGAAGGAGGGTCACGACCCGAAACGTCTCCCATTCCTTCTCTCCAGGGATCCTGCCTGTCCCGCTGAGTTACTCCAACATTTTCTGTCCACCCTCTGGTTCGTGGTTCCACTACCCTGGTTGAAACAATATTTCACCCTATCCGTTCCTTTCTTCGGAGATACAGCGTGGAAACAGGCCGTTCGGCCCGCCGAGCGCACGCTGACCAGCGATCACGCTGTACACGAGCACCACCGTACATACTATGGACAATTTTCAATTTTACCGATGCCAATTAGCCTAGGAATCTGCCCGTCTTTGGAGTGTGGGAGGAAACCGGAGCACCCGGAGAAAACCCACGCAGGTGACGGGGGAGATGGTACAGACAGAGCCCGTAGTCGGGATCGAACCTGGGTCTCTTACCTGTATATCATGTACATGCTGTATCCTGTATGCCCGATACGATGCGATAGAACTTTATTTATCCCAGGAGGGAAGTTGATCTGCCAACAGTAATAAAACACAACAAGATACACGCAACATGAAACTAAAGTGATGGTCATGTATATTCTTTCCACTAACTGGTTAGCATGCGACAAAATCTTTTCACTGTACCTGGGTACACGTGACAACATAATAAACTAGTGATGGGGGCGCAGCGGTAGAGTTGCTGGCTTACAGCAAATGCATCGCCGGAGACAATAGACAATAGACAATAGGTGCAGGAGGAGGCCATTTGGCCCTTCGAGCCATTCAATGTGATCATGGCTGATCATCCCCAATCAGTACCCCGTTCCTGCCTTCTCCCCATATCCCCTGACTCCGCTATCTTTAAGAGCCCTATCCAGCTCTCTCTTGAAAGCATCCAGAGAAACCGGCCTCCACCGCCCTCTGAGGCAGAGAATTCAACAGGCTCACCACTCTCTGTGAGAAAAAGTATTTCCTCGTCTCCCTTCTAAATGGCTTACTCCTTATTCTTAAACTGTGGCTCCTGGTTCTGGACTCCCCCAACATCGGGAACATGCTTCCTGCCTCTAGCGTGTCCAAACCCTTAACAATCTTATATGTTTCAATGAGATACCCTCTCATCCTTCTAAACTCCAAAGCGTACAAGCGCAGCCGCTCCATTCTCTCAGCAGATGACAGTCCCGCCATCCCGGGAATTAACCTTGTAAACCTACGCTGCACTCCCTCAATAGCAAGAATATCCTTCCTCAAATTAACTGCACACAAGACTCCAGGTGTGGTCTCACTCGGGCTCTGTAATCATCGATGCCAACTACTGGTGTTGGAGTTTGTACGTTCTCCCCGTGACCCGCGTGGGTTTTCTCCGAGATCTTCAGTTTCCTTCCACACGCCAAAGAGGTTTGTAGGTTAATTGACTTGGTGAATGTAAAAAAAAATGTCCCTAGTGTGTGTGTAGCATACTGTTAATGTGCTGGGATCGCTGGCCGGCACGGACCCGGTGGGCCGAAGGGCCTGTTTCCACACAGTATCTCTAAACTAAACCAAACTAAAACTAAACTGCAAACTAAACTAAACTATCTCCACTGGCAGCCCGTTCCATACGCCCACCGCCCTCTGTGTTCGATTATTGAGCTGCTAATTTAAGGCATTCCCTGTGCTTTAATATGTGGTATTTCATTTTGAATTGATTGGCGGGACTCAAAGTAATGGGCCGAAAAGATTACATGTTGCGAGACTTCAGAAGCGAGTTGGTATCGATGCCTCACACGGTTGCCCAGGGAATCGCGCATTATCGGACCCGCCGGCTCTCAGCTCAAAGCAAGAGACTGAAGCGGAGTTACAAACATAAATACTTATCCACTTGAACATCAGACCTCACAACCATCGCACATCAGCGCTGTCAGGCTTCACCCCCCCCCCCCTCCCCCCGAGATGTAAGTCATCTCACAGCACGAGTCCATGTTTTTTTACGATTCATTAGTTTTACCTGTCTCTTTCAGACTGCATTCCCTTGTAAGCAAAGTTAGACCCCTGCTGAGCTCTTACCGTGTCCACCAAGCAGCCTCGTGCAGGAGTATCTCTAACGTCAAGTAACCCTTGCTTTCCCTCTCTCTCCATTCCCTCCCCCTTCCCAGTTCCCTGACCAGTGTGACTGTCCCCCTGATTAAATGTTATCTCTGTATCCTTCGTTGTCACCTTCGAGCTAACGATGAATCTGTTCTACATTTGGCTTGGACCACATCTCCCTTGACGTCTCGTTTTCCACGCCTTCCCCTTCCTAATCTCTGTGTCTCCCTCGCCCCTGACTCTCGGTCCGAAGAAGGGTCTCGTCCCGAAATAAATCACACATTCCTTCTCTCCCGAGATGCTGCCTGTCCCGCTGAATTAAGGACCTGTCCCACTTGGCGATTTTTTTCGGCGACTGCCGGGATCATTGGCTCACGTGTCAGGTCACCGATACGGCGCGATGCGGAGTGAAGTGGAGTAATGACGTATGACGCGGTCGTGACGCGTCTTGTTGAAGTATAATGCGGCGTGTTGACGTAGATGCGTGATGACTTAAGCACCTGTCCCACTTACGCGACCTTGGCTTGCAAATTACGCGACCTCATGGTCTCTTGTGGAGTACGGGCACCGTACGGCCACGCTGGGCCGGCCCCACTTAGAAGCGCAGAGTTGTTCGGGGCTGGTCCCAACATCGCGCAGTGCTCCGAAATTCTGGCAGTAGCCGAAATCTTCACGCGCCAACGGCCTGTCGGCACGGAGGCGCATTGCGGTCGTACGCAGCGTCTTGACGGCGTCGTGCATGGCGTTGCGCGATGACGTCACTGCGTGATGACGTCACCCCCCGACACCATGCGACAACCAAATTCAGTCGGCCCGCCTCCTGCCCAGCTGATTGGTAAGCATGATGTAAATGATGTCACGCGCGAACTTAGAGCGTACTTAGCGCGAACATCGCGTGAACTCCGCTTTCGTTTGGTCGCGCCAAACGCACGCAATCGCATGCAAGTGGGACAGGCCCTTTGTGAAGCGCGGTGTTTTTTCACGTGTAGCACCATTTCTTTTTCTCGCCGCTGGATTTTGAAATGTTCAAAACATTTTGGTGACACTGATATGATGCCGGCAAAAATCGCCAAGTGGGACAGGCCCTTTACTCCAGCATTTAGTCCATCTTCAGTGTACATCAACATATGCAGTTCCTTCCTACACAGTGTCTATGTTGGATTAAGTGTTGGGATCTCAGCTGTTAACAGTCTGAGAGGATTCGCCTGTTCATCCAGAAGAGAGCTCCATCCAAATTCCTGGTAGAAGTTCTGAGACAATTTGGCAATTGACCTGGAAGACCTGGATGTGGCGAGAATGTTTCCACCAGTGGGAGAGTCCAGGACCAGAGGCCGCAGCCTCAGAATAAAGGGACAAACTTTAAGGAAGGAGATGAGGAGGAATTTCTTCTGTCAGAGGGTGGTGAATCTGAGAAACTCATTGCCACAGAAGGCTGTGGAGGCCAAGTCAGTGGATATTTTCAAGGTGGAGATTGATAGATTCTTGATTAGTACGGGTGTCAGGGGATATAGAAAGATAGAAAATAGGTGCAGGAGGAGGCCATTCAGCCCTTTGAACCAGCACCGCCATTCAATATGATCATGGCTGATCATCCAAAATCAGTACCCCGTTCCTGCTTTCTCCCCATATCCCTTGAATCCCTCAGAGAACGTGCAAACTCCGCGCAGACAGCACCCGTAATCTGGATCAAACCTGGGTCTCTGGCGCTGTGAGGCAGCAACTCTACCGCTGCGCCACCGTGCCGATATTCATGCTTTTTTACCCGTTAACCAAAGATCCTTCCTTGTACATGTCTGACCTGGTTATTAATTTATAATTTAGGCCATTCTGTGAGATATCCAGTAAATATCGCAAATGTTAAACCATCTTGTGAATGTCTGAACGTCTCCAGAAAATAGAACCCATCTACTTTGTCAAAAAACCTTCAGGCGGAAATTATAATGTACTGACTGATTTCACCTCCGATATACATCTTAGCGTTATCTGAGACCGTGTGACTTTGGCACTTTTGGAGTTTTCAGTAAGTTTAAATTCTTACAGTGAGCTATCATCTTTATTGCCACTTTATTTTGGAAATATAATATAAGTAATATTTTAATCAAATGACTGCTTAGCCTCCGCTTTGCAGAAGGCCCTGTAAAAGGTTCCCGATTCACAGCTTAGTTTAAGAGCAGCTCTGCCCAAGACTGCCAGAAATTGCAGAATTTTGCAGTTTAGAAATGCAACATGGAAACAGCCCCTTCGGCCCACTGAGTCCATCGATCATCAGTTCATGCTAGTTCTCTGTTATCCCATTTTCTCATCCACTCTCTACTTGGTTTGCTTCCTTCCAGCGCCAGAGACCCGGGTTCGATTCTGACTACGGGCGCTGTCTGTACGGAGTTTGCACGTTCTCCCCGTGACCTACGTGGGTTTGCTCCGAGATCATCGGTTTCCTCCCACACTCCAAAGACGTGCAGGTTTGTAGGTTAATTGACTTGGTAAATGTAAAAATCGTCCCTAGCCAGACTGATTCCTGGGATGTCAGGACTGTCTTATGAAGAAAGACTGGATAGACTCGGTTTATACTCTCTGGAATTTAGGAGATTAAGAGGGGATCTTATAGAAACTTACAAAATTCTTAAGGGGTTGGACAGGCTAGATGCAGGAAGATTGTTCCCGATGTTGGGGAAGTCCAGGACAAGGGGTCACAGCTTAAGGATAAGGGGGAAATCCTTTAAGACCGAGATGAGAAAGACTTTTTTCACACAGAGAGTGGTGAGTCTCTGGAACTCTCTGCCACAGAGGGTAGTTGAGGCCAGTTCATTGGCTGTATTTAAGAGTGAGTTGGATGTGGCCCTTGTGGCTAAGGGGATCAGAGGGTATGGAGAGAAGGCAGGTACGGGATACTGAGTTGGATGATCAGCCATGATCATATTGAATGGCGGTGCAGGCTCGAAGGGCTGAATGGCCTACTCCTGCACCTAATTTCTATGTTTCTATGTTTTCTAGCGTGTGTAGTGTAGTGTTAATGTGCGGGGATCGCTGGTCGGTGCGGACCCGGTGGGCCGAAGGGCCTGTTTCTGTGCTGTATCTCTAAACTAAAGTAAACTACACGCACTCGGGACAATTTACATTTATACCAAGCCAATTAACCTACAAACCTTTAGAGTGTGGGAGGAGCTTCTCTGCGAAAATCCATGTTGTGACAGTGAGAACATATACACTCCATACAGACAGCACCAGTAGTCGGGGTTGAACCCGTGTCGTGCTGCCTGATTCACAACTTGGTTTGGGAACAGCTCTGCCCAAAACTGCAAGAAATCGCAGAATTTCTGTAGCTTAGAGACACAACATGGAAATAGGCCCTTTGGCCCACTCCGACCATCGATCACCCGTTCACACCAGTCCTATGTTATCCCAATTTCCCATTCACTCCCGACACTTGTTGCTGCCTCACAGCGCCAGAGACCCGGGTTCGATCCCGAGTGCGGGCGCTGTCTGCGCTGAGTTTTTACGTTCTCCCCGTGACCTCCGGGAGTTTTCTCCAGGCGTTTAGTCTGGAGATACAGCGAGGAAACGGGCCCAGCAAAACCTGTACACCAACACTATCCTACACACACTCTAGGAACAATTGTCATAATTATTTTACCAAGCCAATTAGCCTACAAACCTGTACACCTTTGGAGTGTGGGAAGGAAACCGGAGAATCCGGAGAAATCGCACGCAGGTCGCGGGGAGATCGTACAAACTCCGTACAGACAGCGCCCGCAGCCAGGATCGAACCCAGGTCTCCGGTGCTGCAAGGCAGCAGCTCTACCGCTGCGCCACCGTGCATGGTTGTAGGGTCACTGGCTTCTGTAAATTGTCCCTCGTGCGTGGGATAGAGCTCGTGTACTAGCGATGATCGGTGGTCGGCTCGGACTCAGTTATGTTTATCGTCACGTGCACCGAGGTACAGTTGCGTGCTATCCAGTCAGCAGAGAGACAAAACAGGCGGGCACGGTGGGGCCGCGGGAGAGTCGCTGCCTTACAGCGCTTGCAGCGCCCGAGACCCGAGATCGATCGCGACAACGGGCGCCGTCTGTACGGTCTTCGTACGTTCTCCCCGTGACCAGCATGGGTTTTCTCCCAGATCTTCGGTTTCCTCCCGCGCTCCAGAGACGGACAGGTCCGTAGGCAAATGGGTTTGGCGTAAATGTAAAAATTAAATTGTGCTTAGTGTGTGTCGGATAGCGTCAGCGTGCAGGGGATCGCTGGTCGGCGCGGACCCGGTGGGCCGCAGGGCCTGTTTCAGCGCTGTATCTCTAAAGTAAACTCATCTAAAACCCCAGCGTTGTGAACGTTGACTTCTCCAATTTCAGGTAGTCCTTGCTTTCTCCCTCCTTCCCTTCCCCTTCCCAGCTCTCCCACAGCCCCACTGCCTCCGCCTCTTCCTTTCTTCTTCCTGCCCCCCCGCCCCCTCCCGACTCCACATCAGTCTGAAGAAGGGTCTCGATCCGAAACGTCACCTATTCCTTCGCTCCATAGACGCTGCCTCGCCCGCTGAGTTTCTCCAGCATTTTTGTCTACCTTTAGCACTTCATTACAATCGGGCCAGCGCAGTGTACGGCTCCAAAGTGTGTATCTAAAACCGAAAACGAAAAGAATGGTTCAGCCCCTCAACGTCAATTCTGCCTTGAAAACCTGGTTCCTCCACTGCAATGAAATGCAAGGGCAGTCGTGGCAGCGTACTGCAACGTCGCAGCAACTGCGCAGAGACGGGTGTTCAGCCAAACTCTCTGTTTCAAATAAACTGAGACTCCATCTGTTCTCTCGGTGGACGCTGCTATTTTAATATTCCTTGAATCCTGGCCAATATTTATTCCATCAAAATCACTTAAATAATGATTATCTGGTTGTTTCCATGTTTCTGTTTTTAAGTGCGTGCTGTGTGCAAATTGTCTGCCATGTTCGCCTCATTATTACGGCAAGCAGACTTCAAAACGGACTTCAGTCACCGAAAGGCCCTTTCAGGTGCCTTGGAACATGAGAAGACGCTGCATAAATTCTCCCCACGGCTCAACACATGCTCGGTGATATTAGAAATGTAAAAAGGATCCCTTCCACTCCGACTACACTTCACGCTGCCTCGGCAAGGCCGGCAGCATCATCAAGGACCAGTCCCCTCGCGGTTTAGTTTAGCGATACAGCGCGGAAACAGGCCCTTCAGCCCTCCGAGACTGTGCCAACCAGCGATCCCAGCACACTAACACGATCCTACACACACACACACACACACACAAACAAACCTACAAGCCTCTATCCAACTCCCTCTTAAATATGGCCAACGAACTGGCCTCAACTACCTTCTGTGGCAGAGAATTCCACAGATTCACCACTCTCTGTGTGAAAAACGATTTTCTCATCTCGGTCCTAAAAGACTTCCCCCTTATCCTTAAACTGTGACCCCTTGTCCTGGACTTCCCCAACATCGGGAACAATCTTCCTGCATCTAGCCTGTCCAACCCCTTAAGAATTTTGTAAGTCTCTATGAGATCACCCCTCAATCTTCTAAATTCCAGCGAGTACAAGCCAAGTCTATCCAGTCTTTCTTCATATGGAAGTCGTGCCATCACAGGAATCAGTCTGGTAAACCTTCTCTGTACTCCCTCTATGGCAAGAATGTCTTTCCTCAGATTAGGAGACCAAAACTGTACGCAATACTCCAGGTGTGGCCCCACCAAGACCCTGTACAACTGCAGTAGAACCTCCCTGCTCTTTTACTCAAATCCTTTTGCTATGAATGCCAACATACCATTCGCTCTCTTCACAGCCTGCTGCACCTGCATGCCTACTTTCAATGACTGGTGTATCATGACACCCAGGTCTCGCTGCATCTCCCCTTTTCCTAATCGGTCACCATTCAAATAATAGTCTACCTTCCTGTTTTCGCCACCAAAGTGGATAACCTCACATTTATCTACATTATACAAGCCTGTACGTCTTTGGAGTGTGGGAGGAAACCGAAGATCTAGGAGTACATGGTTCCTTGAAGGTCGAGTCGCAGGTAGATAAGGTGGTCAGAAAGGCTTTTGGCACTTTGGCCTTCATCAGTCAGAGTATAGAGTATAGATGTTGGGAGGTCACGTTGCAGTTGTATAAGATGTTGGTGAGGCCGCATTTAGAATATTGCGTTCAGTTCTGGGCACCATGTTATAGGAACGATATTGTCAAGCTTGAAAGGGTTCAGAAAAGATTTACGAGGATATTGCCAGGACTAGAGGGTGTGAGCTGTAGGGAGAGGTTGAGTAGGCTGGGTCTCTATTCCATGGAGCGCAGGACGATGAGCGGCGATCTTATAGAGGTGTATAAAATCATGAGAGGAATAGATCGGGTAGATGTACAGAGTCTTTTACCCAGAGTGGGTAAATCGAGGACCAGAGGACATAGGTTCAAGGTGAAGGGGAAAAGATTTAATTGGAATCTGAGGGGTAATTTTTCCAGACAGGGGTGGTGGATGTATAGAACAAGCTGCCAGAGGAGGTAGTTGAGGCTGCGACTATCCCAATGTTTAAGAAACAGTTGGACAGATACATGGAAAGGACAGGTTTGGAGGGATATGGACCAAACGCGGGCAGGTGGGACCAGGGTAGCAGGGACATCGTTGGACGGAGTGGGCAAGTTGGGCCGAAGGGCCTGTTTCCACACTGTATCACTCTATGACTCTTTCCCAGAGTAAACCAATGCAGGTCACGGGATAAACATACGAACTCCGTACAGACAGCACCCGTGGTCAGGATCGAACCCGGGTCTCCGGCGCTGTAAGGCAGCAACTCTACTGCAGTGCCAACATACCACCTCTTCTCCCCTCTCCCATCAGGCAAAAGGTAGAGGTATGTGAAAACGCACACCTCCAGATTCAGGGACAGTTTCTTCGCTCATATTATCAGGCAGCTGAACCAACTAGAATGCGGTCCTGAACTACCATCTACCTCATTGGAGACCCTCAGACTATTTAGAATCATAGAAAATATGTGCAGGAGTAGGCCATTCGGCCCTTCAAGCCTGCACCGCCATTTAATATGATCATGGCTGATCATCCAACTCAGTATCCTGTACCCGCCTTCTATCCATACCCCCTGATCCCTTTAGCCACCAGGGCCACATCTAACTCCCTCTTAAATATAGCCAATGAACTGGCCTCAACTACCTTCTGTGGCAGAGAATTCCACAGACTCACCACTCTCTGTGTGAAAAATGATTTTCTCATCTCGGTCCTAAAAGACTTCCCCCTTATCCTTAAACTGTGACCCCTTGTCCTGGACTTCCCCAACATCGGGAACAATCTTCCTGCATCTAGCCTGTCCAACCCCTTAAGAATTTTGTAAGTCTCTATGAGATCACCCCACAATCTTCTAAATTCCAGCGAGTACAAGCCGAGTCTATCCAGTCTTTTTTCATATGGAAGTCGTGCCATCCCAGGAATCAGTCTGGTGAACCTTCTCTGTACTCCCTCTATGGCAAGAATGTCTTTCCTCAGATTAGGAGACCAAAACTGTACGCAATACTCCAGGTGTGGCCTTACCAAGACCCTGTACAACTGCAGTAGAACCTCCCTGCTCTTGTACTCAAATCATTTTGCTATGAATGCCAACATACCATTCGCTTTCTTCACAGCCTGCTGCACCTGCATGCCTACTTTCAATGACTGGTGTACCATGACACCCAGGTCTCGCTGCATCTCCCCTTTTCCTAATCGGTCACCATTCAAATAATAGTCTACCTTCCTGTTTTTGCCACCAAAGTGGATAACCTCACATTTATCCACGTTATACTGCATCTGCCATGCATTTGCCCACTCACCCAGTCTATCCAAGTCATCCTGCAGCCTCCTAGCATCCTCCTCACAGCTAACACTGCCCCCCAGCTTCGTGTCATCCGCAAACTTCTAGATGTTGCATTTAATTCCCTCGTCCAAATTCACCACCTGACTATAGAAATTCATTTTCACCTACTTTCCAAAGGTTCATCCTTTTATTCTGAGGCTGTGCCCTCTGGTCCGAGAATCCCCCACTTGTGGAAACATCCTCTCCACATCAAGACCTTTCACTATTCGGTGAGCTTCAATGAGGTCCCCCCTCATAGCAATAGACAATAGGTGCAGGAGTAGGCTATTCGGCCCTTCAAGCCAGCACCGCCATTCAATGTGATCATGGCTGATCATCCCCAATCAGTACCCCGTTCCTGCCTTCTCCCCATATCCCTGACTCCGTTATCTTTAAGAGCCCTATCTAAATCTCTCTTGAAAGTATCCAGAGAACCGGCCTCCACCAGAGAGGCAGAGAATCACAACGTTCTGCGAGAAAAAAGTGTTTCCTCGTCTCCGTTCTAAATGGCTTACCCATTATTCTTAAACTGTGGCCCCTGGTTCTGGACTCCCCCAACATCGGGGACATGTTTCCTACCTCTACGTGTCCAAACCCTTAATAATCTTATATGTTTCAATAAGATCCCCTCTCCTCCTACTAAACTCCAGAGTGTACAAGCCCAGCTGCTCCATTCTCTCAGCATTTGGCAGTCCCGCCATCCTGGGAATTAACCTGGTGAACCTACGCTGCACTCCCTCAATAGCAAGAATGTCCTTCCTCAAATTTGGAAACCAAAACTGCACACAATACTGCAGGTGTGGTCTCACTAGGGCCCTGTACAACTGCAGAAGCATTTCTTTGCTCCTATACTCAACTCCTCTTGTTATGAAGACCAGCATGCCATTCGCTTTCTTCACTGCCTGCTGTACCTGCATGCTTACATGGCTTACATCCAGAAGTCTCTCCAACCTTTCCCAGTAGCTGAAACCCTCTAATCCAGGCAGTATTCTGGTAAAATTGTGCAGGAAGGAACTGCAGATGCTGGTTTAAACTGAAGATAGACACAAGGTGCTGGAGTGACTCAGCAAGACAGGCAGCATCTCTGGAGAGAAGTAACGGGTGATGTTTTGGGTTGAGACCCTTCGTCAGACTGGAGAGTCGGGGGGAGAGGGAAACGAGATGGAGATGATGACGAGCTGATGTGGAGAGATATAGAACAAATGAATGATAGATATGCAAAAAAGTAACGATGATAAAGGAAACTGTTAGCTACTTGCTAGGTGAGAACGAGAAGCTGGTGCGACTTAGGTGGAGGAGGGATCGGGAGAGAGGGAATGCAAGGGTTATTTGAAGTTAGAGAAATCAATGTTCATACCGCTGGGTTGTAAGCTGCCCAAGCGAAATATGAGATGTGCTTTTTTGTCAGACAACCAGAGACAGTGCCTTCCCGCTGGGTTAATTAAAGACAGCTTGAGGAAATAAACAATACACAATAGACAATAGACAATAGGTGCAGGAGTAGGCCATTCGGCCCTCCGAGCCAGCACCGCCATTCAATGTGATCATGGCTGATCATCCCCAATCAGTACCCCGTTCCTGCCTTCTCCCCATATCCCCTGACTCCGGTATCTATAAGAGCCCCATCAAGCTCTCTCTTGAAAGTATCCAGAAAACCGGCCTCCACCGCCCGCTGAGGCACAGAATTCCACAGACTCACCACACTGTGAGAAAAAGTGTTTCCTCATCACCGTTCCAAATGGCTTCCCACTTATTCTTAAACTGTGGCCCCATGTTCTGGACTCCCCCAACATCGGGAACATGTTTCCTGCCTCTAGCGTGTCCAAACCCTTAATAATCTTATATGTTTCAATAAGATCCCCTCTCATCCTTCTAAACTCCAGAGTGTAAAAGCCCAGCCGCTCCATTCTCTGCACATATTGTCTATGAGGATTGTCCAAAATACCTCTTGTTAAGTGTTTGTGTAAGTTATTGGGGCAAATCCTCCAAAATTATGGAAAAACTCGGGGACAAGGACATAGACATTTTTAAAAACAGACTTGCTGGCTGCAAAGGAATAAACCCCCAATCCACCAGTTTAAAACCTGTCTGTGGGCCTGGGCATTACATGACTATACGAATGGCGTGGACAGGAAAGGCCGGGACGGAGATAACAAGACTATCTTGGAGAGACAAAGGAAGGTACCGAGCCTCAGCAGACGGTGGTAAACAGCCCAGCAGCATGCCAATCACCATCGTGGATGACCCATCCATCGGGACAATGGGAGCCCATCTAGGCGATGGGATAACGATGCAGGCTGAGGTATCATGACATCAGCAAACCACATTATCGTCGAAAGCCTATTGTTCATGCCAGATCCAAACTGGGAAGCATCGAAAGACCCTTTTGTCCAGAGGACCACCTGGGAGGTTTCAAAGGAGAAATCTCGGGTATAAAGGCAGGAGCCAAGCAAGGACTCGCTCTCATTTTCTGCTCTGCTGGACGGCTCCGGACCCTGCATCAAATCTAAGCTGTAAGTACCCGAGTGACCTGGTGAAGTTCCCGAAATCGGATAGAGGTTGAGGGAAGAAGGGGAAAGGGGGTGTACTGTAAGTAAAATTGTGTAAAGTAAGTTTTTACGATATGCCCGATAGTTTTCTTTCCATAGTCTTAGTTTAAAGCATAAGTTTAGTCACGTATTATGTGGTGTTGGTGAGATTTGATTTCTTATTGTTTAATAAAGGCTGTAAATTTTAGACTTGCGTTGAGTCCGTCTTGGTTTCTGTTTTCTCTCATCAGCACTCATCTGGTCAAGTCGACTTTTTTATCATATCCCACCATAATTCCGAGGTCTAGAACCCAGGGGGGTCCCTTTTGTTGTATTCTCTCTCTTGGGAACCGCTCGAGTGGAGGGGTGGCCGATTGACCCACCGACATGGGAGAGAATAACCCGGGCAGTTGGGCTCGAAGCGGAGTAAAGGGAACCAAAACCCCCCACATTGGTGTAAAATATTCCACAAGAGAATGGTTCCCAAGAGGAATTCTCTCCACATCATGCTCTTTTCCCACCATCTTAAATATTCTTTAGATTCCAATATTTATCCAATTTCCTTTGAATCAATGCAATATTTAGTTCCGAAGAAATGTTTAGGTCTGAAGAAGGGTCTCGACACAAAACGGCACCGATCCCTTTTCTCCAGATATGCTGCATGTCCCGTTGAGTTATGGGCCTGTCCCACTTAGTGACGTTTTTGGCGACTGTCATAGTCATAGCAGGTCGCCGAAAAACCGGCAACTGCACCCCCCGACGGCAATGTCTACAACAACCTACCACCTACGGCAAACTACCGCCAACCGGCGACCCATTCGGACGTCCACCTACGACCGCACCTACGACAACCTACGTCCACCCGCGACAAGCTACCACAAGGTAAGACGATTCAATCGCCGGTACCTGTCGCCGGTTGACGTCGGTTGACGCAGGTAGTCGCCAATGGAATTCACCGAAGGCAGCATCGGCGACAACCTGCGTCATCCTGGCGACAACCTACGACAGCGCCTGCGTCAGGAGAAGTCAAGCTACGCTCATTGGCGTCAACCCAACTGTCGCCGACTGTCGCCGAAAAGTTTTGAACATTTCAAAATCCAGCGGCGACCAGAAAAACGCTACGACTCTTTGGGCGACTGAGGAGACGACTCACGACCATACAGGCGACACCCCGGCAACCGTGTGGCGACAGCCTAGTCGCCTGTAGTCGCCTAAAAAGACGCCTAAGTGGGACAGGGACATTACTCCAGCATTTTGTGTCTATCTTTGGTTTAAACCAGCATCTGCAGTTCCTTCCTTCACAAATGTTTCGTTTATTTTTCCTCGTACCTTAAACGTATGCCTTCTCGCATTCGGTTCCCCTATCCTGGAAAAAAGACCCATATCTCTCTCTACCTTTTTTATCCATGTTGCTGTCTGAAGAAGGGTCTCGACCCGAAACGTCACCCATTCCTTTTCTCCAGAGATGCTGCCTGTCCCGCTGAGTTACTCCAGCATTTTGGATCTATCTTTGGTTTAAACCAGCCTCTGCAGTTCCTTCCGACACATAGCTGTCCAAGTGTTTTTTTTACAGTACTCGCCCCAATTACCTCCTCTGGCAGTTCGATCCCATACACCCACCATCCACTGGGTGAAGAAGCTGCCCCTTAGGTTCTACTTAAACCATGGGTGGGCAACCTTGTTCTGCATAGGGGCCGGGACGCATGTCTGTGAGCGGATGGCGGGCCACATCTATCACGTGTTCACATGGATCCCGTCCCCATCCCGCCCCGGATGGCAGGCATCAAATCGCATGTTCACAGAAGGTAGACAAACATGCTGGAGAAACTCAGCGGGTGAGACAGTCTCGTGCAATCCTTGCATGTCTCGCCTGCTGAGCTTTTCCAGCATTTTTGTCTACCTTCGGTTTTTCCAGCATCTGCAGTTCTTTCTTAAACGTGTTCACAGAAGGTGCGCGGCAGTGCCGGGGGCTTTGCGCAGGATGCGGTGCAGCTCGGCTGTTTCCGGCTGCGCTCGGCTGTGCTCGGGGGGGGGGGGGGGGGGGGGGTGGGCCGCGCGGAGTGCCGGAATGATTACGGGAAAAGAAATCCGCCTGCAGATTTCGGGTTATGGGCCGCCTTCGGCCCGGGGGCCGTAGGTTGCCGAACCCTGTCTTAAATCTTGCCCCTCTCACATGGACATGGACAGGCGATGTTGACAGGCGAGATACAGCGTGGAAACAGGCCCTTCGGCCCACCGAGTCCGTGCCGACCAGCGATCCCCGCACACTAACACTATCTGACAGACACTAGGGACAATTTACATTTACACCAAGCCAATTAGCCTACTAACCTGCACGTCTTTGGAGTGTGGGAGGAAACCGAAGATCCTGGAGAAAACCCACAGAGGTCACGGGGAGAGCGTACAAGCTCTGTGCAGACAAGCCCACCCGTAGTCAGAATCGAACCGGGGTCTCTGACGCTGTTAGGCAGCAACTCTACCGCTGCGCCACCGTGCCGCCCACGTGTTTCTCTCTGCAGCCCTGACTATTGTGGAAAAGGAAACCTTAGCTTTGCTCTGGGAATGAGAAGCAGTAAGATTAGATATCTGTTAATTAAGAATTGATCGTTTTTTTTTGTTGCTAAACCAAAAGGCACAACTCTAACACTGCACACAACTAACAAGATGTTTGCACATTTCCCAGAGCAAGAAATTGCAACAGCGACTTAAAGTGATTTAGAAAGTGTATCAAAGTCATCATTTTTCAAACTCGAGTGCTGAATTCCTTATTAGCAGTAATGGTAATGTTTCTGGTGCCATTTATACGAAGATAATCGGAAAAGTAGTTACAGGAAATCTGAAGCCATCTGCTTTGTCTCTGCAAATCCTTCTGTCTTGCCTTGGCAATTAAGCGAATGCAAATAGACAAGCTGCCAGTAAACTATTTACAAAGCACCATGGAAAATGCTTTGCAGATCGAGCTTCTGTAGACCCATAGAACATAAAGCATAGCACGGGACTGCACAGGGGCAGGCGCTTTGGCCCACAAAGTCCGCGCCGAACAAATTGTTTAGTTTTAGGGTTTCGAGATTACAGCACGGACACAGGCCATTCGGCCCTCCGAGTCCACGCCGACCAGCGATCCCCGGGGGGTGGAGAGTGCAACCTTCACGTGGTCCTCCCCGTTTCGACTAATGCAAT
Organism: Okamejei kenojei; assembly: GCA_035221665.1. Taxonomy (NCBI): domain Eukaryota; kingdom Metazoa; phylum Chordata; class Chondrichthyes; order Rajiformes; family Rajidae; genus Okamejei; species Okamejei kenojei. The sequence goes on along the minus strand of CM069140.1, from coordinate 75,216,757 downwards.
CAACTCGACGTGCGCAAACGGAAGATCAAATAGAACAAGTCGTCCGACAACTTTAGGATGCGCGCGCCCCACGAAAGGAGAAGAAACGATCCCCGCACACTAACCCTACCCCACGCTCGCACACTAGGGCTAATTTTACATTTCACACCAAGCCAATTAACCTGCAATCCTGCATACCTTTGGAGCGTGGGAGGAAACCGGAGCGCCCGGAGAAAACCGACGGGGAGAGCGTAGAAACTCCGATGAGACAGCGCCCGTGGTCAGGATCGAACCGGCGTGCTCTCACTGTGAGGCAGCAACTCTACCGCTACGCCACCGGGCCGCCCATACTGCCAAGACCAACGCTTTGGACCCAATTGGGCGCACGGTGGCGGAGTTGCTGCCTGGTGGGGGGGGGGGGGGGGGGGGACTGAACGTCCGTAGTAAAGATGAGGGGAGGGGGGGGCCTGGAAACCGAATGTCATAAAGGGCTGTTGCCGGTGTTGCTATGTCTGGGCCTTTCCTATCTCCAGTTCCCTCCTCTTTACTTCCAGTGTGAAGAAGGGCCCTGACACGATAAGTCACCCATTCCTTTTCCTCCAGAGATGCTGCTTGACCCGCGGAGTTACTCCAGCCCTTTGTGTCTGTTATTTTGGTTAACCTCTTCTTTCCTCCCCTCCCCAAAGCCTTCACATACTCCCATCCAAGGGGCGACCAGAGCCGAACGCAATACACCAAACTATTGCTGAATTAAAAAATTTGAATTCTTATCCTGGATTCTTCCCACAGCATCTGCTTTGCGCGAGGGAGAAATTTGTCATTTCTGAGGTCTGAAGGAGGGTCACGACCCAAAACGTCACCCAGAGACAATAGACAATAGAACAATAGGCGCAGGAGTAGGTCATTCGGCACCTCGAGCCAGCACCGCCATTCAATGTGATCATGGCTGATCATCCACAATCAGTACCCCGTTCCTGCCTTCTCCCCATATCCCCTGACTCCGCTATCTTTAAGAGCTCTCTCTATCTAACTCTCTCTTGAAAGCATCCAGAGAATTGGCCTCCACCGCCTTCTGAGGCAGAGAATTCCACAGACTCACAACTCTCTGTGAGAAAAAGTGTTTCCTCTACCCCTTATTCTTAAACTGTGGCCCCTGGTTCTGGACTCCCCCAACATTGGGAGCATGTGTCCTGCCTCTAGCGTGTCCAATCCCTTAACAATCTTATATGTTCAATAAGATACCCTCTCATCCTTCTAAGCTCCAGAGTGTACAAGCCCAGCCGCTCCATTCTATCAACATATGACAGTCCCGCCATCCCGTGAATTAACCTGGTGAACCTACACTGCACTCCCTCAATGCCAAGAATGTCCTTCTACAGATTTGGAGACCAAAACTGCACACAATACTCCAGGTGCGGTCTCACTAGGGCCCTGTACAACTGCAGAAGGACCTCTTTGCTCCTATACTCAACTCCTCTTGTTATGAAGGCCAACGTGCCATTAGCTTTCGTCGCTGCCTGTCCCTCTTACTCCAGCTTTTTGCGTCTATCTTTTGTTATTTCTCAATCTGAAGGAGAGCCCCCACCTAAAACATCACCGCCAGTGGGAGAGTCCAGGACCAGAGGTCACAGCCTCAGAGTTAAAGGACGTTCCTTTAGGAAGGAGATGAGGAGGAATTTCTTGAGTCAGAGGGCGGCGAATCTCTGGAATTCTTTGCCACAGACGGCTGTGGAGGCCAAGTCAATGGATATTTTTAAGGCAGCAATTGACAGCTTGTTTAGCACAACTGTCAGGGGTTATGGGGAGAAGGCAGGAGAATGGGGTTAGGAGGAAGAGATAGATCAGCCATGATTGAGTGGCAGAGTAGACCTGAAGGGCCAAATGGCCTAATTCTGCTCCTACCACTTTCGAACTTATCCACATTCTCCAGGGATGCTGCCTGACCCACTGAGTTACGCCAGCACTTTGTGTCTTTCTGAAGTTTGACATGTGTTCTCTTTGAATCTTTGTGCTGGCAAACTGCCCCAGTTCCGATGCAGAAAACTCCTGTCGAGCCTCTTGTGTTCGCGACGGTGTCAACGATCGTTCGGAGGAGAGTTGTAGTCCAGTTATTTCACAAAGAGGGGGAGGAAATGTTCATTTTTTTGGAAAACACAAACACCTGTGATAAATTATCGGCTGCTCCTCACAAATGCGCAATCCGCCAAAGCATTTGTAGAAAGTTAAAAAAATTTGGCAAAATCTGCGGCAAAATTTAAAAAAAAAAAAATGTTTTTAAATAGACACGAATGGTGCTCAGGAACAAAACCACGTCTATTCTTGAAAGATAGGGCACGACTAGGGCGGCACGGCGGCGCAGCGGTAGAATTGCCGCCCCACAGTGCCGGCGACCCGGGTTCGATCCCGCCTACGGGCGCTCTCTGTGTGGAGGTTGTACGTACAGTCAAAAAGGCACAACAGAGGATGTACTTCCTGCGGCAGCTGAGGAAACACAATCTGCCACAGGCAACGATGGGCCAATTCCTACACGGCCATCGTAGAGTCTGTCCTCACCTTCTCCATCATGGTCTGGTTTGGCTCAGCCACCAAGCACGACACCCGGAGGCTGCAGCGAATCGTCCGATCAGCTGAGAAGGTTGTTGGCTGCAACCTTCCCCCCCCATTGATGAACTGTACACTGGAAGGGCCAGGAAGCGAGCGGACAAGATCATCTCTGACCCCCTCTCACCCTGGCCCAAGCTCTTTGAATCACTTCCCTTTTGAAGGTGACTCCGGACTGTCAAAGCTGCCACAGCCGGACATAAAAACAGTTTTTATAGTAAGATTAAACGAGAAACTTACCAGTTTGAAGTTTGATCTTTATTTTATGAGGAGTCGAGTTGAGGGACTACGTGAATAGAAGCCCGTACAGCCGTTGGTGCGTCAAATCATCAAAGCAGCGGAATGAATTCACAGCTAACAATGACCGAAGTATAACGGTAAGATGATAAAACTTAGAACTACCAGATGAAAGATCTATGAGGGTGGGAGCGAGGTCACGTAGTCCCTCACACTCGACTACTTCATAAAATAAAGATCAAACTCAAACTGGTAAGTTCTCGTTTAATCTTACATTTTACTTCGGAGTCACGTGAGTGACTACGTGAAGACTTCAAAGCACTGTGATTCACGCCGCAGACTCAAATCCGATGTTCACACTGCCTGGATTGACTCAAAAGTCGTTAATACAATCAATCATGCATCAGTAATACATTTGTTAAATGAAATAACAGTTTTTTACAAACAAATCATAACAAACCCCTCTAACTCAGGGGAAACTATAACAGTACTGAAACCAGAATCAGCAAACACACCGAGCCTTGAAATACCCGGCTTGTGATAAAACCTCTGAAAAGTTAGCTCACTGAACCATCCTGCGGCCGCGAGGACCTTGAAATCGTTTTGCACCGACACACCTTACTGTGTGTTTTTTGTGACTAATAAACAAAGCCAACTCTGTTCCTCTCAGAGGTTTAGTAATCTCAATGTAACGAGATAAATGTGAGACTATACAGAAGCGATCATCTGCGGAGTATGCTGAAAACACAATCTTACATCCTGTCATGCCTCTTTTATTATGTTTAAGCAAATCATAGACATAAAAAATATAATGGCATCAGCCGACACATGCATTCTATCTAGCCGGTAGCTTTTGCAACATTTATACACGTTGAGCCTGAAACCAACGCCAATAAGCATGACCACCTTCATAGATAATTTGGCTACTGATAGGCTTGTAACAGGAGCCACTGGCGACGAGCCATAAAAACTTCACTCAAATTCCAAATACCGGCATACTGGGTTTTAGGAGGATTAAATTGAAAACTCCCTTCATGAATTGTGAAACTAACGGATGTCCCTACTGTATGCAATTCTGCATTCATGATAAATAAGACAGAGCACTTCTGGCTGAATTAATCGCACTGTAAACTTATTTTTTCGGTCAATTAAAAGAGTTGACAAACTCCAATACATCCGTGATCCCTGCAGTGTGATATACAATATCCTGCTGTAGGCAGAATTGCTCCCACTTGCTTATATAGGTGATATATTGCTGCTGTGTACTATCCCTGCAGGTCGACGTTGAGAACATCCACAGTCCGAGGAAACAGTCCCTCTCCCCAGGTATGGCTCCTTAAAATCTGCAATTAACAGATCAATACGATCCTATAAGGATGTTGATTCCCAGTGACTGGATTTTACCAGTAGATTTTTATTCTTGGGCATAAGCATGTAAGGCTCCCTAGCCATTTTGTAATACAACGGGAAACCATGCCCGTGTAGGCCAACCCTGAACACTACCAATACCCCCCCTGAAGCGGAGTCCTCCTTGATCTTTTGCAAACATCTGCTGATGAGACAGAATGGAGGAAAATTACAACACAAACATTCCTCCCCAATGCAGCGAAAATGCATCCACTGCTACTGCCCCAGTTTCTGGTCTACCAGAAACATATCTAGGTAACTGATGATTTAATTGAGATGCAAACAAGTCAATATCTGGCAATGCATACTGTTCAATCATTTGTTAAATTACATCCTGATTTAACATCCATTCAATGTTGTCATTAAACTGACGTGACCTCATCCTGGCAAAATAAGTGCTGAAAGCCAGATATTTTGGTCAATACACCAGCTCCAAATCTGGTTAGCCAGTCTATCACAAGACTGTGACTTAACTCCACCCATGTGGTTAACATATGCCACTGCTGTGGTGTTGTCAATCTGACCTGCACATGCATATCCCTCCTTGTAGAACAATAAGCTTTGAGCCCATACAGGTGCCCAACAACTCTAAATAATTAATCCCTATTAATTGAGGAAGCGATGTCTCATCATCCATATTCCATCCGCCTCCACAACTAGAAGACATATCTGTTGCACCCAAACCCAGTGCACTTAACATCAGTCTGTTGGTGTAATATCAGTGACGGTGATTCCCACCAAAACCTTCCTTAAATTTTGAAACATTTACTATTCCAAACCATGTATGTCAGCAATCGCCCCAGCTGACAACGGCATAGGCCTATCAAAAATGGCCCCTTTGTATTCTCAGTGCCTGTTCCTTTGATAGTTGTAATTGTTGATAATGCAGAGGACCATACTGCACAGCTGGAAAGGCTGCAACAACTTCCCATAAAGCTGGCTACTTGTCTAAATCGAAGGCCGTTGTTCTCCAACGAGCTTAACAACAGTCCTCAATTAACTGATCAATTTAGCCCTGGGCAAAGTTAACCAACATGTGATTGGAATTAATGGTAAACCCCAGATAATCAATAATTTGTAAACTGGTGATAATTTAGATTTTATCTGGGTGAATAACAAATCCCATTTGTTCAAAAGTGATTTTAACAAACTGAAACTGGATGATTGAGTTTCAGCATGAGTCTTTCCAACTATCAGAATATCATCTAAATAGGCCATTACCACAATGCCCCTAAGCTCTAAGTAATGCTAACACAGGTTTTACCAATTTAGTAACTAATCTTAGGAGCTGAAGTTTAATCCATTCGGCAATGTCCTGAATTGCCACAGCTCAGTCATCCAAATAAATTTCAAATATCTTCTATCATCCCCCCCCCCCCCTCAAATGGGGGGGGGGGGGGGGGGGGGGGGGGGGGGGGGGGGGGGGGGGGGTTAACCATGAAATAGACACTGTGTAATACGCATTCTTTAAATCAACGGTTGCCATATAATACCCTTTGGACACTAGATGTTTGCCCGTGGTAAAGGTCTCCATTTTGAAATGCCTATAACAAACAAATTTGTTCAAATTGGATATAAGCCAGAATAATTCTACATCCCTCAGTCTTTTTAGATCTGGGAAATATACTGACAGAAATTGTTGACTTTGATATACAGAAGGCTCAATTACCCCTTCTTACGTAACGACTGAATCTGCTTGAATAAGCACATTTTCCTCATCTGAAAATAAGTTTACGACTTAGGAAAATGTTGACTAGGTAGACTGTCCTTATAGTAAAATCCAATTTTTCACGAACCCTTCAATACACTAAGTATGAACAAATCTGATGTCAACTGCTGCCATTGTTTGAGATAACAATTTTTAACCTTCCCCAATTTGAACAGGAACATCAGTTAATTCATCGTCTGTCAATGTTATATTCCTTACCAGCATCTTTCCTTTGCGGCCTTGTTTGTCCTCGACTTCTTGTAGAGAACCTTTTTTGCCTTGCTTCCAGCTGGCTTAATGAGGGCCATGGTTTATCTAACAACCTCATAACAGTCTTTGACCCTTTTTGCAAGGTTCCACCAAACAAACAGATTTCGTGGTGGTACACTGGTTTCAAAATGCATTATCAAAGGAGTTCCAGTTTTCATCCTGCTGTGCTTCAACCATATCATTGTATCAATAACTTTCACCACAGCTGTAATACCTGCTGACAGCAGTTTAAGCACTTTTTAAAACTTCATCTCTGGGCCTAGCAGGCAAACCCATCTATGACCAAATTTGGTGATTAACCACCGGTACCTTTTCAGGAGATCACAATTAACAGGAGCTTTATAGTTTTTGCTACTTTCATCCATAGCTAGCTCCCCTGTAACTGGTGGGAGAGCATATACTGAATGGCTTCAGCCAATACTCCTTCATCGCCTCTCCTGCCTCTCTACACTCAGCAAACTTCCCAGCAATGTTCGGAATTACCTCCAACCGACACACCTTTACTGTCTCTCCCCTCTCCCCAGCAAACTGCCCTGATAGAACATCCTCCTCACAGCAGGAATTAGTTCTGCAGCCTGAAACAGGTGCTGCTAGCACAAGCTCCTTCAGCCTGGCTTGGGCATCACTCCTCCTCACGGAGCTGGAACATCATCCTCCACACAGGCAGGATAGTTCTGCAGCCCTGAGAAACAGGTGCTGCTGCACATGCTCCTCCATCAGCATGGCTTGGGCACCACTCCTCCCCACGGAGCTGGTCCCTGTCGAGCATTCTTTTGAAATAGAATCTCGACGTGGGAGAGCCGTGAGCATAACGGACTCTCCTATGGAGGGTGTAAACCTCCAGGCCCGATCATTTACCGGGCCACAGAGACTTGCCAGCGGCCTTTCCCCCTACTGACAAGCCTCCACACTGCCCCCCCGGCAGTGGGTCCGCAACACTGGCTGTGTAGCCACGCACCGGACCAGGTGTACCAGACGGGCCTCCATCCTCAACACTCTCCTGCCACTTTTAACCTTTCTACCCCCGGAGCGCCTCGCCGACACCTTCTTCCCTTTCTTGCAACCTTCTCTACCCAAACTGTCGCGGAAAGACATGCGGTAAAAGTTTTAAAAAAACTTACCTGTTTTGAACTTTGTTAACAAACTGCAAATGCTGGAGAATCGAGGGTGAAGTCTGTAGAAGGGTCTCGACCCGCAACATCGACCATCTCCCTCGCTCCTTAGATGCCGCTGCAACTGCAAAAACCCGCTAAATTCTCCAGCATTTCGTATAACCCCCGCGGTTTAAACTTTACCGCTCGGAGGAGCGCTGCTGCTCCAACCGCCCGACTGCACCAGCGTTATGACGTCATCATGACGCACCAACGGTCTGTACGGGCTTCTATTCACAAGTAGTCACTCACGTGACTACCGAAGTAAAATCCACCACGAGTAGTAGGCTCTACTCAACAGCCAAAAATCTGTAGCCTCCCTTTGATCTGGTATTTTGTTGGTTCACATGCTTGATCAATGGTGTTTTATCATTAATGTTTTACTATTATTAATGTTTCGTGTTTTCTGAGTCATTCGTAACTGTCACTGTATGTCATGTTGTTACTTGTGGGCGGAGCACCAAGGCAAATTCCTTGTATGTGAATACTTGGCCAATAAACTTACCTACTTACTTACTTACTCCCCGTGACCGCATAGGTTTTCCCTGAGATCTCTGGTTTCCTCCCTCACTCCAAATACGTGAGGTTTGTAGATTAATTGAGTCTAGGTTTAGGGTAAATGTCCCTGCTGTGTGAAGGGCAGTGTTAAGTGCGTGATTGCTGTCGATGTGGACACAGTTAGGCTAACGTACCTGTTTTCCGCGCTGAACCTCTAAACTAAACTAAACTAAAAGGGTAATACAAAAGCTGGAGAAACTCAGCGGGTGAGGCAAGCATCAATGGCGAAGAATACGTGACGTTTCAGTGCCGAGACCCTTCTTCAGACTGATGTGGGGGAGGGGGGAGCGGGAAGAAGAATGGAAGAGGCGGATAACAGTGGGCTGTGGGAGAGCTGACGGGAGAGGGAAAGGAGGGAGAAGCAAAGAACTACCTAAATTGAGAATCAATGGTTTCATACTGCCTGCGGTGTGAAACTACACACGGAAATTAAGATGTGCTTGCTCCTCCAATTTTGCGGTAGGACTCCACTCTGGCCATGGAGGAGGCCCAGACAGAAATGTCCCCAATTACGAATGGGAGGGGGATTTGAAGTGCTGAGCCTCCGGGAGATCATGTTGTTAGTGCCGAACTGAGCAGAGAAGTTGGGCGAAGCGATATCTGCCAACCCCTGCGCTTGGTCCTCAACCGATGTAGAGCAGTTGGCACCTAGACCCAGGCGATGCAGTAGATTAGGTGAGGAGGTGCAGGTGAACCTCTGCTCACCTGGAAAGACTGCTTGGGGTCCTTGAATGGAGTCAAGGGTGGGAGGTAAAGCGACCAAGTGTTTTCAAGGGAAAAGTGCCCAGGGGAGGGGGTGGTTTGGGTGCATTTGGGAAAAATCTAACATATGGCAGGTACTGCACAATGAATGGTAGGGCCTCTGGGAGTGTATTTAATCGGAGGTATCTAGAGTCAGGGTAACACAGTTCCTTGAAGGTATTACGGGTAGATAGGAGAACAGATAGATTTATTCGAAGACTTAGAATAAAAAGAATCGCTCTTAGGCAAACGGAATCAAGGAAATATGGGGAGAAAGCAGGAATCACAGTACTGATCCTGATGATGGCTCGAGGGACCGAATGGCCTATTCTCCTGCACCAATTTTCCATGTTGATAACCATATAGACCATATAAACAATTACAGCAACGGAAACAGGCCCTCTCCCTTCCAGTCCGAGCCGACCCATTTGTTTTTCTTCCCTATCCCATCTACCGCACACCAGACCATACCCCTCCATCCCCTCACGTCCAATACCTACCACTTTACTTTAAATGTCAAAATCGATCTGCCTCTACCACTTCCTGCAGGAAGCTCATTCCACACAGCCCCCAACCCTCTGAGTAAAAAGTTCCCCCCTCACGTTAACCGCCTAAAACTTGGTCCCATATTCACATGTCGATGCCCTCCATGTTTGAATCTTTCCCTACCCTCAATGGGAAAAAACGTATCCACGTCAACTCTGTCTATCCCTTTCATCATTTTAAAGACCTCAATCAAGTCCCCCTTTATCTTCTGCGCTCCAAAGAATAAAGACCTAACTTGTTCAACCTTTCTCTGTAACAGAGTTGCTGGAACCCTGGCAACATTCTAGTAAATCTCCTCTGTACTCTCTCTATTTTGTTGACAACCTTCCTATAACTAGGCAACAATAGTGTGCTCAAAAAGGCTTTTGTGCACATTGGCCTTCATCAGCCAGCGTATAGAGTATAGAAGCACCTGTTTCTAAATCTATAAGCTAACATGCGACATAGTTGCTGCCAGTGTATGACATAGTCATACAGCATGGAAACAGACCCTTCGGCCCTTCTTGCCCACACCGACCAACATACATTGGCCAATATCCCTCTAAACCTGTCCTATCCATGCACCTGCCCAACTGTGGCTCAAACTCCAAAAGTCCCAGCCTCAACTACTCCCGTGGCAGCTGTTCACACACCCCTGTCCTTTGGTGCAAAAAAGTGACCCCCTCATGTTCCCATTAAATATTTCCCCCCTCATCTTAAGCCTATGTCCCCTGGTTCCCGATTTTGTGTCTGGGTTTCTCTGAGGGGATGTTCAGTTGAGAGTTGCAGCGTGGAAACAGAACCAGCAGACAGACATCGATTTAAAGTGAAGGGGAAAGGGTTTGCCCACCGAGTTTGCGTCGATACAGCGATCCCCGCACACTAACGCCTCCTCCACACATTTACAATTTACAGAAACCATTTAAGCTACAACCCTGTGCAGGAAGGAACTGCAGAAGCTGGTTTACACCGCAGATAGACACAAAATAGAGATAATATATATAAGCATCTGGATAAACAGGGTCTGATCAGGAACAGTCAACATGGATTTGTGCCTGGAAGGTCATGTTTGACAAACCTTCTTGAATTTTTTGAAGCGGTAACTAGGGAAATTGATGAGGGTAAAGCAGTGGATGTTGTCTATATGGATTTCAGTAAGGCCTTTGACAAGGTTCCCCATGGAAGGTTGGTTAAGAAGGTTCAATCTTTGGGTGTTAATGGCGGAGTAGCAAGATGGATTCAAACAGTGGCTTGAATGGGCGATGTCAGAGAGTAAATGGTGGATGGCTGTTTGTCAGTTGGAAGCGGGTGACCATGGGTGCCTCAGGGATCTGTGTTGGGTCCCACTGTTGTTTGTCATGTACATCAATGATCTGTATGATGGTGTGGGAAAATGGATAAGTAAGTATAGTTCCAAGAATGAACTGAAAGATAGGGTGGAAATGTGATACTGAAGTAGATTTTTCTAAGTCTAAACAGAGAGATGTGGACCATTTGGAAATAGTGGGCTTGAAAGTATGGCAGATGGAAGTTTCAATGCTGTTTAAGTTGAAGTGCCTACATCTTGAGGCAGGACAAATCATAAATAGGACGAACATGGTAAATGGTAGGGAATTAGGAATGCTGTGGAACAGAGGGATCTAGGAATAACTGAGTATAGTTCCCTGAAGGTGGAATCGCATGTAGATAGGTTGGTAAAGAAAGCCTTTGGTGTGCGGCCTTTTATAACTCAGAGCATTGAATATAGGAGTAGGGAAGTAATGTTAAAATTGTACAAGGCAAATTGTAGACCAATTATTGAGTAATGGTGTAACAATTTTGGTCGCCTAGTTTATAGGAAGGATGTCAACAAAATAACGTGGAGGGGTAACGTGAGGGGGAAACTTCTTACTTCAGAGGGTGGTGGCTGTGTGGAATCAGCCTTCCAGCATAAGAGGTGGAGGCAGGATCGATTTTAACATTTAATGAGTAAAGTTGGATAGGTATAAGTACGTAAGGAATGGAGGGTTATGGTCCCGAGTGGCAGGTAGATGGGACAAGGGAACAACAAATGTCCGGCACGGACCTTGAAGGGCCGAGAGGGCCTGTTTCCGGTTCTGTTCATTGTTATATTATATGGTTATATGTAAAATGCAGATGGGACTCAACGGGTGAAGGAGCATCTCTGGAGAGAAGGGAATGGTTGACCTTTCGGGTCTGAAGAAAGGGAAACGGTCACCTGTTGCCTTTTCTCCAGATATTGCTGCCTGACCCCTGAGTTACTCCATCTTTTCGGTGTTCCTAAACCTACAAACCTCACGTCTTTGGAGTGCTGGAGGAAACCGGAGCACCCTGAAGAAAACCCTCGCAGGTCACGGTGAAGCGGTACAAACTCCCGTAATTCGGATCGGGATTGAAGAGGGGATCTTATAGAAACTTACAAAATTCTTAATGGTTGGACAGGGCTATATGCAGTGAAGATTTTTCCGATGATGGGGGAAGTCCAGGACAATTGGTCACTGCTTAAGGATAAGGGGGAAAATCTTTAAGACCGATATGATAAAAGACTTTTTTTTCACATAACAGAGAGTGGTGAGTCTCTTGAACTCTTCTGCACATAGGGTAGTTGAGGCCAGTTCATTGGAGCTATATTTTAAGAGTGAGTTGGAATGTGGCCCTTGTTGGGCTAAGGGGAACAGAGGGTAATGGAGAGAAGGCAGTAACGGGATACTGAGTTGGATGATCAAGCCATGATCATCTGAATGGCGGTGCAAGAGGCTCGAGAGGGCTGAATGGCCTTACTCCTGCACCTAATTCTAATGTTCATATGTTCTATGAACCTCGGGCCTCAGGGTGCGATCACTGAGAGAACCAGCTGAACAGTGATCGGTGATGCTCCAAAGATGCAGACTCCCAGCAGCCAGTAACAAATCCTGCTAGTCGGCTCTGAGCTGTCCCCGTTAATAACTCAATTCCAGGAGAGAGATCCCGAAACCCTACAGGATTTAAGTGCAGCCTAAATCGGGCTCACCCTCATGCCTGCAGGCAAACTCATCATCCGGCAAGTGTCTGGTATCGCAGGTCAGCCGCCCCCAGTGTTCGTTTTTCGTCCGAGCATGGTTGCGGTGGAACTGCAGCAGCCTCTGGCAATCAAACATTTCAGCTTCACAACAACACATCCTAACTCATCCTATTCCACTTGGGCTTTCCTGGAACTATGTTATTTGTGGTGTGCTGAGGTTTAAAGTGAGTATTGGAAGGATTGGGGGGGGGGGGACCCTGGTTGAAAACATGCCGAATATTTTGGTGTGTTGTTGCTTTTTATTTGATGACTGGACTTGGCAAATGAAATCCCTCTCGCATGTTTGCAAAACACACTTGGCTATTAAAGTAAGTTGTAGTGAACAGAGGCTGGTGACTGTGACGGTGATAGTGACTGTGACTGTGTGACTGTGTGACTGTGTGACTGTTGACTGTGGTGACTGTGATGGTGATTTGTGATTGTGACTGTTGTGACCTGTGTGACAGTGATAGTGATTGTTATTGTGACTGTGTGACTGTGTACTGTGATTGTGTTACTATGATTGTGTGACTGGGACTGTGTGATTGTGGACTGTGAGAACTGTGACTGGTGTGGATTGTGAATGTGTACTGTGACCTGTGATTGTGTGACTGTGTGACTGTGTGACTGTGTGGACTGTGTGACTGTGACTGTGTGGACTTAAGGTGACTGTGACTGTGTGACTGTGACTGTGTACTGTGACTGTGTGACTGTGACTAGTGTGGACTTGTGTGACAGTGGTGACTTGTGACTGTGACTGTGGAGGACTGTGACTGTGTGACTGTGACTGTGTGACTAGTGACTGTTGGTGACTGTACTGTGTGTACTGTGTGACTGTGACTGTGGTGACTGTGACTGTGTGGACTTGACTGTGTGACTGTGTGACTGTAACTGTGTGACTGTGACTGTTGACTGATGACGTGTTGACAGAGACTGTGTGAACTGTGGGACTGTGTGACTGTGTGACTGTGACTGTGGGACGTGACTGTGTGACGTGTACTGTGTGACTGTGTGGCTGTGAGACTGTGGACTGTGTGACTGTGACTGTGTGACTGTGTGACTGTTGACTTGTGTGACTGTGTGTACTGTTGACTGTGACTGTGACGTGTGGACCTAGTGACTGTGTGACTGTGGGACTGTGTGACTGTGTGACTGTGACTGTGTGACTGTGTGACTGTGACTGTGTGACTGTGACTGTGTTACTGTGACGTGTGGTTACGTGACTTGTGACTGTGTGACTGTGACTGTGTGATGTTTGACTGAGACTAGTGTGACTTGTGACTGTGTGACTAGTGTGACTGTGACTAGTGTGACTGTGTGACTGTGACTGTGTGACTGTGACTGTGTGACTGTGACTGCGTGTGAATGTGACTGTGGTGACGATTGACCTGTTGACTGTGTGACTGTGACAGTTGGTGAACTGTGGACTGTGTGACTGTGTGGACTGTGGTGACCTGTGTGGCTGAGTGCTGAGACAGTGGTGACTGTGACTGTGTGGACCTGTTACTGTGACTGTGTGACTGTGTGACTGTGCGAGACTGTACTGTGTGACTGTGTCAGTTGGACTGTACTAGTGTGACTGTGTGACTGTAAAGACTGGTGTGACAGTGTGACTGGTGACTGTGTTACTGTGACTGTGTGACTGTACTGTGTGACTGTGTGACTGTGTAATGTGTGAACTTGTGACGTTTGGACTGAGACTGTTGTGACAGTGTGACTGAGTGACGTGTGTGACTGTGTGAACTGTGACCGTTGTGACTCGTGACTGTGACTGTGTGACGTGTGACGTGACTGTGTGACGGTGTGAACTGTGTGACTGTGGGTGACTGTGACTGTTGACTGTTGTGACTGTGTGACTGTGTGTACTGTTGTGACTGTGTGTGACTGTGTGACCTGTGACTGTGGTGACTGTGACTGTTGGACTGTGTGCCTGTGACTGTGTGGACGTGTGTGACTGTGTGACTGTGACAGTGTGACTGGTGGGGACTGTGTGACTGTGTGACTGTGACAGTGTGGACCTGTGTGACTGGTGGACTGTGACTGTGTGACTGTGTACTGCTGTGACTGGTGACTGTGTGACAGTGACTTGTGTGACCGTGGATTGTGTGACTGTGACTGTGGTGACCTGTGACGTGCGACTGTGACTGTTGATTGTGTGATTGTGTGACTGTGTGACTGTGATGTAGTGACTGTGTACAGTGTGACCTGTGACGTGTGACTGTGACTGTGTGACAGTGATTGTGTGACAGTGACTGTGTGACTGTGACTGAGCGACTGTGACTGTGTGAATGTGTGATTGGTTGTGACTGTGGTGGACTGTGTACTGTGACTGTGTATTTGACTGGTGACCTGTGAGAACTGTGTGACTGTGACTGTGACTGTGTGACTGTGTGACTGTGTGACTGTGACTGTGTGACTGTGTGACTGTGTGACTGTGACTGTGTGACTGTGACTGTGTGACTGTGGACTGTGTGACTGTGACTGTGTGACTGTTGACTGTGTGACTGTGACTGGTGTGACAGTGACAGTGTGACGTGTACTAGTGTGACTGTGAGACTGTGTGACTGTGACTGTGTGACTGTGACTGTGTGACTGTGTGACTGTGTGACTGTGTGACTGTGTGACTGTGACTGTGTGACTGTGTGACTGTGTGACTGTGTGAACTGTGTGACTCTGTGTGATTGTGACTGGGGTGTGACGTGACTGTGTGACTGTGTACTGTGGCTGTGTGACTGTGTACTGTGTGACTGTGTGACTGTGACTGTGTGACTGTGTGACTGTGACTGTGTGACTGTGACTGTGTGACTGTGACTGTGTGACTGTGACTGTGTGACTGTGACTGTGTGACTGTGATGACTGTGTGACTGTGTGACTGTGGACTGTGTGACTGTGACTGTGTGACCCTCACTGGTGTGGGACCTTGTGTGGGACTGTGTGTGGGCTGTGTTGAACTGTGACTGTGTGACTGTGACTGTGTGACTGTGTGACTGTGACTGTGTGACTGTGTGACTGTGTGACTGTGTGACTGTGTGACTTGTGACTGTGTGACTGTGTGTGACTGTGACTGTGTGACTGTGAGACTGTGTGACTGTGACTGTGTGACTGTGACTGTGTGACTGTGACTGTGTGACTGTGTGACTGTGGACTGTGTGACTGTGTGACTGTGACTGTGTGACTGTGTGACTGTGGTGGACTGTGACTGTGTGACTGTGACTGTGTGACTGTGATTGTGTGACTGTGACTGTGTGACTGTGATTGTGTGACTGTGTGACTGTGTGACTGTGACTGTGTGTCTGTGACTGTGACTGTGTGATTTGTAGTATTGGTGACTGTGGGTGAACCTGTTGTGACTGGTGACTGTGTTGACTGTGACTGTGTGACTGTGTGGACTGTGTGGACTGTGTGACTGTGACTGTGTGGACTGGGTGTGACTAGTGACTGTGTGACTGTGTGACTGTGTGATTGTGACTGTGTGACTGTGTGACTGTGACTCGTGGTGACTATGTGTGACTGTGTGACTGTGTGACTGTTGATTGTGAACTGTGTAACTGTGTGACTGTGACTGTGTGACTGTGTGAACTGTGTGACTGTGACTTGTTGGACTCGTGTGACTGTGTGATTGTTGACTGTGTGACCGGGACTTGTGGTGCTGTGTGACTGTGTGACTGTGGAACGTGGTGACTGTGACTGTGTAAACTGTACTGTGTGACTGTGCTGTGTGAACTGTGTGACTGAGTGACTGGTGTAACTGGTGTGACTGGACTGTGTGACTGTGACCTCGTGTGACCTGTGTGACTGTGTGACGGTGACTGTGGTGACTTGTGTGACTGTGTGACTGTGTGACGTACGTGGTGACTGTGGACAGTGTGACTGTGTGACTGTGGACTGAGTGACAGTGAGACTGTGTGACTGTGTGACTGGTGTGGACAGTGACTGTGTACTGTGTGACTGTGTGACTGTGACTGTGTGACTGTGTGAACTGTGTGACCTGTGACTGTGATGATGTGACTGTGTGACTGTGACTGTGTGACCTGTGACTGTTGACTGTGTGACTGGACTGTGTGACTGTGTGACCTGTGATGACAGTGACTGTGTGACCCCTGTGACTGTTGTGACTGTGACTGTGAGACTGTGTGACTGTAGTGGACGTGTTGATACTGTGACTGTGTACTGGTGACTGTGTGACTGTGACTGTGTGACTGGTGACTGAGTGACTGAGTGTGAACTGTTACTGTGTGACTGGTGTGACGTGTTGACTGTGTGACAGTGTGACTGTGACTGTGTGCTGTGTGACTGTGTGACCTGTGTGACTGTGTGACTGTGAGTGTGACTGAGTGTGACTGTGTACTGTGTGGACTGTTGTGAACTGTTACTGTGTGACTGAGACTTGTGACTGTGATGTGTGACAGTGACTGTGTGACTTTACTGTGTGACTGTGAATGTGTGACTGTGACTTGTTGTGACTGAGACAGTGTGACTGTGACTGAGTGATTGTGTGGTGATTGTGTGACTGTGTGACTGTGTGGACTGTGGACCTGATGACTGTGTGACTGTGACTGTTGTGACTGTGTGACTGTGTGACTGTGACTGTGTGACTGTGAATGTGTGAACTGTGAACTGTGTGACTGACTGTGTGACTGTGTGATTATGACTGTGTGATCTGTGGACTGTGTTACTGTGTGACTGTGATTGGGTGATTGTGAATGTGATTGTGACTGTGTGACTTGTGACTGTTTGACGTTTTGACATGATTGTGTTGACTGTGTGACTGTGATTGGGTGACTGGTGACTGTGAATGGTGTGACTGTGTGACTGTGTGACTGTGTACCTGGTTTGATTGATGACTGTGGTGACTGTGGTGACTGTGTGACAGTGAACTGGTGTGACGTGTGACTGTGATTGTGGTGACTGTGTGACTGTGATTGTGTGACTGTGTACTGTGTGACTGTGTGGTGTACTGTAGCGACTGTGCGACAGTGACTGTGTGACCTGTGTGGAACCCGTGTGGACTGTGTGACGTGTGACTGTGTGACTGTGTGACTGTGTGACCGTGTGACTGTGACTGTGTGACTGTGTGACTGTGTGACCATGTGACCGTGTGACTGTGTGACTGTGTGACTGTGTGACCGTGTGACCGTGTGACTCTGTGACTGTGTGACTGTGTGACTGTGTGACTGTGTGACCGTGTGACTGTGTGACTGTGTGACTGTGTGACTCTGTGACTGTGTGACTGTGTGACCGTGTGACTGTGTGACTGTGTGACTCTGTGACTCTTGACTGTTTGACTGTTGTAACTGTGTGACCCGTGTGACCCGAGTGACTGGTGACTGTGTGACTCTGTGACTCTGTGGACTGTGTGACTGTTGACCCGTGTGAAACTGTGTGACTGTTGACTGTGACAGGGGGGGTGTGACTGTTGACTGAGTGACGTGACTGTGTGACTGTGCTGAGTGACTGTGACTGTGATGACTGTTACAGAGTGATTTTTGTGTGACTGTGATTGTGTGACTTGTGATTTGTGGACTGTGACTGTGTGGACTGCGACTGTGTGGACTGAGTGACGTGTGGACTGAGTTGACTTGTGACGTGTTGACTGTAGACCTGTGTGACCTGTGACTGTTGACTGTGACTGTGTGACTGTGTGACTGTGTGACTGTGTGACTATGACGTGTGTGAACGTGACAGTGTGGACTGGGTGTGACTGTGTGACTGTGTGGCTGTGGTGACTGTGACTGTTGTGACTTGTGACAGTGGTGGACTGTGTGACTGTTAAACTGTGTGACTGTGAGACTGTGTGAAACTGTGGGGACTGTGTGACTAGTGACTGTGTGACTGTGACTGTGTGACTGTGACTGTGTGACTGTGTGACTGTGAGACTGTGACAGGTATACTTTTACAGGTGTGACTGTGACTAGTGTGACCTGTGTGACTGTGACTGTGTTGACTGTGTGACTGGTGACTGTGTGACTGTGTGACGGTAGTGACAGTGACTGTTGGCTGTGAACTGTGTGACTGTGATTTGTGTGACTGTTACAGTGTGACTGTGTGATTGTGTGACTGTTGGACCTAGAGGACTGTGACTGTGTGACTGTGTACTGTGTGATTGTGTGATTGTGTGACAGTGGTGAATGTAGTACTGAGTGACTGTGTTACTGTGACAGTGTTGACTGTGTGAACTGTTGTGAACTGTGTGACTGTGGACTGTGTTGACCTGTGGTGACTGTGTGATTGTGCTGGTGACTGTGTGACTGTGACTGTGTGACTGTGTGACTGTGACTGTGTGACCTAGTTGTGACTGTGTGATTGTGGACTGTGTGACTGGTGACTGTTGTGAACCTGTGTTACTGAGACATGTGTTACTGTGTGATTGTGACTGTGTTACTGTGTGACTGATGACTGTGTGACTTGTGTGGACTGTGTTGATTGTGACAGTGTGACTGTGTGGACTGAGATCTGTGTTGACTGTGTGACTTGTTGACTGTGACAGTGTGACTGTGTGACTGTGTGCCTGGTGACTTGTGTGACTGTGGTGACTGTGTGGATTTGTGACTGGGTGGTTAGTGAACTGTGACGTGTGACTGTGTGACTGAGTGACTGTGACTGTGTGAACTGTGACTGTGTAACTGTCGACTGTGTACTGTGACTAGTGTGACTGTGTGACTGTGACCTGTGTGAACTGGTGTGACTGTGACTGTGGTGAACTGTGGACTGTGTGGACTGTGACTGTGTGTCCTGTGACTGTGTGACTGTGAGACTGGTGACTGTGTGACTGTGACTGTGTGAACTGTGACTGTTGTGACTGGTGTGACTGAATACTAAACTCTCTATGA